>CAXIWQ010000255.1:0-122477 GCA_964036275.1 Litoditis marina
GCAAGGCAAAGAGTCAATAACCGCGTTAATTCGTATTTCGTGGCTGTGCGCCACAGAATATAAAGTCGTATTAGGTTTTTGTAGCTGGGAGCAACAGATTTGATAGCCGTATGAACCGTTCTCTGTGCCTGCAAGGCAAAGAGTCAATAACCGCGTTAATTTGTCTTTTGTGGCTGTGCGCCACAGAATATATAGTCGTCTTAGGTTCTTGTAGCTGTGAGCAACACACTTGGTAGCCGTATAAGCTTTTTTGTAGCTGCAAGCCACACAGTCAATAACCGCGTTAATTCGTACTTTCTGGTTGTGCACCACAGAAAAGATAGTTGTATGAACTTTTTGTAGCTGGGAGCAACATATTTGATAGCCGTATGAACAGTTCTCTGTAACTGCAAGCCAAAGAGTCGATAACAGCGTTAATTCGTATTTTGTGGCTGTGCGCCACAGAATAGATTGTCGTATTAGGTTTTTGTAGCTGGGAGCAACAGATTTGATAGCCGTATGAACCGTTCTCCGTAGCTGCAAGGCGAAGAGTCGATAACCGCGTAAATTCGTATTTCGTGGCTGTGCGCCACAGAATAGATAGTCGTATTACTTTCTTGTAGCTGGGAGCAACAGACTTGATATCCGTATAAACCTTTTTTCTGTAGCTGCAAGGCAAAGAGTCAATAACCGCGTTAATTCGTCTTTTGTGGCTGTGCGCCACAGAATATTCAGTCGTATTAGGTTCTTGTAGCTGTGAGCAACACACTTGATAGCCGTATAAGCTTTTTTTCTGTAGCTGCAAGCCACAGAGTCAATAACCGCGTCAATTCGTACTTTGTGGTTGTGTACCACAGAATAGATTGTCGTATCAGGTTTTTGTAGCTGGGAGCAACAGACTTGATAGCCGTATAAACTTTTTTTCTGTAGCTGCAAGCCAATGAGTCGATAACCGCGTTAATTCGTATTTCGTGGCTGTGCGCCACAGAATAGATAGTCGTATTAGGTTTTTGTAGCTGGGAGCAACAGACTTGATAGCCGTATAAACTTTTTTCTGTAGCTGCAAGGCAAAGAGTCAATAACCGCGTTAATTTGTCTTTTATGGCTGTGCGCCACAGAATAGATTGTCGTATTAGGTTTTTGTAGCTGGGAGCAACAGACTTGATAGCCGTATGATTTTTTTCTGTAGCTGCAAGGCAAAGAGTCAATAACCGCGTTAATTCGTATTTTGTGGCTGTGCGCCACAGAACAGATTGTCGTATTAGGTTTTGTAGCTGAGAGCAACAGATTTGATAGCCGTATGAACTGTTCTATGTAACTGCAAGCCAATGAGTCAATAACCGCGTTAATTCGTACTTTGTGGTTGTGCACCACAGAAAAGATAGTTGTATTAAGTTTTTGTAGCTGGGAGCAACAGATTTGATAGCCGTATGAACTGTTCTCTGTAACTGCAAGCCAAAGAGTCGATAACAGCGTTAATTCGTATTTTGTGGCTGTGCGCCACAGAATATATTGTCGTATTAGGTTTTTGTAGCTGGGAGCAACAGACTTGATAGCCGTATGAACTGTTTTCTGTAAATGCAAGCCAAAGAGTCGATAACCGCGTAAATTCGTAGTTCGTGGCTGTGCGCCACAGAATAGATAGTCGTATTACTTTCTTGTAGCTGGGAGCAACAGACTTGATATCCGTATAAACCTTTTTTTCTGTAGCTGCAAGGCAAAGAGTCAATAACCGCGTTAATTCGTCTTTTGTGGCTGTGCGCCACAGAATATTCAGTCGTATTAGGTTCTTGTAGCTGTGAGCAACACACTTGATAGCCGTACAAGCTTTTTTTCTGTAGCTGCAAGCCACAGAGTCAATAACCGCGTCAATTCGTACTTTGTGGTTGTGCACCACAGAATAGATTGTCGTATTAGGTTTTTGTAGCTGGGAGCAACATACTTGATAGCCGTATAAACTTTTTTTCTGTAGCTGCAAGGCAAAG
The DNA here is from genome assembly GCA_964036275.1 of Litoditis marina. Classification (NCBI taxonomy): domain Eukaryota; kingdom Metazoa; phylum Nematoda; class Chromadorea; order Rhabditida; family Rhabditidae; genus Litoditis; species Litoditis marina. Next base: position 1,965 of record CAXIWQ010000255.1, read on the forward strand.
AGTCAATAACCGCGTTAATTTGTCTTTTGTGGCTGTGCGCCACAGAATATAAAGTCGTATTAGGTTTTGGTAGCTGGGAGCAACAGACTTGATAGCCGTATAAACTTTTTTTCTGTAGCTGCAAGGCAAAGAGTCAATAACCGCGTTAATTTGTCTTTTGTGGCTGTGCGCCACAGAATATATAGTCGTCTTAGGTTCTTGTAGCTGTGAGCAACACACTTGGTAGCCGTATAAGCTTTTTTGTAGCTGCAAGCCACACAGTCAATAACCGCGTTAGTTCGTACTTTCTGGTTGTGCACCACAGGAAAGATAGTTGAATAAGTTTTTGTAGCTGGGAGCAACAGATTTGATAGCCGTATGAACTGTTCTTTGTAACTGCAAGCCAAAGAGTCAATAACAGCGTTAATTCGTATTTTGTGGCTGTGCGCCACAGAATAGATTGTCGTATTAGGTTTGTGTAGCTGGGAGCAACAGACTTGATAGCCGTATGAACTGTTTTCTGTAAATGCAAGCCAAAGAGTCGATAACCGCGTAAAATCGTATTTCGTGGCTGTGCGCCACAGAATAGATAGTTGTATTACTTTCTTGTAGCTGGGAGCAACAGATTTGATAGCCGTATGAACTGTTCTCTGTAACTGCAAGCCAAAGAGTCAATAACCGCGTTAATTTGTCTTTTGTGTCTGTGCGCCACAGAATAGATAGTCGTATTAGGTTTTTGTAGCTGGGAGCAACAGACGTGATAGCCGTATAAACTTTTTTTCTGTAGCTGCAAGGCAAAGAGTCAATAACCGCGTTAATTTGTCTTTTGTGGCTGTGCGCCACAGAATATAAAGTCGTATTAGGTTCTTGTAGCTGTGAGCAACACACTTGGTAGCCGTATAAGCTTTTTTGTAGCTGCAAGCCACACAGTCAATAACCGCGTTAATTCGTACTTTCTGGTTGTGCACCACAGAAAAGATAGTTGTATGAACTTTTTGTAGCTGGGAGCAACAGATTTGATAGCCGTATGAACAGTTCTCTGTAACTGCAAGCCAAAGAGTCGATAACAGCGTTAATTCGTATTTTGTGGCTGTGCGCCACAGAATAGATTGTCGTATTAGGTTTTTGTAGCTGGGAGCAACAGATTTGATAGCCGTATGAACCGTTCTCCGTAGCTGCAAGGCGAAGAGTCGATAACCGCGTAAATTCGTATTTCGTGGCTGTGCGCCACAGAATAGATAGTCGTATTACTTTCTTGTAGCTGGGAGCAACAGACTTGATATCCGTATAAACCTTTTTTCTGTAGCTGCAAGGCAAAGAGTCAATAACCGCGTTAATTCGTCTTTTGTGGCTGTGCGCCACAGAATATTCAGTCGTATTAGGTTCTTGTAGCTGTGAGCAACACACTTGATAGCCGTATAAGCTTTTTTTCTGTAGCTGCAAGCCAATGAGTCGATAACCGCGTTAATTCGTATTTCGTGGCTGTGCGCCACAGAATAGATAGTCGTATTAGGTTTTTGTAGCTGGGAGCAACAGACTTGATAGCCGTATAAACTTTTTTCTGTAGCTGCAAGGCAAAGAGTCAATAACCGCGTTAATTTGTCTTTTATGGCTGTGCGCCACAGAATAGATTGTCGTATTAGGTTTTTGTAGCTGGGAGCAACAGACTTGATAGCCGTATGATTTTTTTCTGTAGCTGCAAGGCAAAGAGTCAATAACCGCGTTAATTCGTATTTTGTGGCTGTGCGCCACAGAATAGATTGTCGTATTAGGTTTTTGTAGCTGGGAGCAACAGATTTGATAGCCGTATGAACTGTTCTATGTAACTGCAAGCCAATGAGTCAATAACCGCGTTAATTCGTACTTTGTGGTTGTGCACCACAGAAAAGATAGTTGTATTAAGTTTTTGTAGCTGGGAGCAACAGATTTGATAGCCGTATGAACTGTTCTCTGTAACTGCAAGCCAAAGAGTCGATAACAGCGTTAATTCGTATTTTGTGGCTGTGCGCCACAGAATAGATTGTCGTATTAGGTTTTTGTAGCTGGGAGCAACAGACTTGATAGCCGTATAAACTTTTTTTCTGTAGCTGCAAGGCAAAGAGTCAATAACCGCGTTAATTTGTCTTTTGTGGCTGTGCGCCACAGAATATAAAGTCGTATTAGGTTTCTGTAGCTGGGAGCAACAGACTTGATATTTGTATAAACCTTTTTTCTGTAGCTGCAAGGCAAAGAGTCAATAACCGCGTTAATTCGTATTTCGTGGCTGTGCGCCACAGAATATAAAGTCGTATTAGGTTTTTGTAGCTGGGAGCAACAGATTTGATAGCCGTATGAACCGTTCTCTGTGCCTGCAAGGCAAAGAGTCAATAACCGCGTTAATTTGTCTTTTGTGGCTGTGCGCCACAGAATATATAGTCGTCTTAGGTTCTTGTAGCTGTGAGCAACACACTTGGTAGCCGTATAAGCTTTTTTGTAGCTGCAAGCCACACAGTCAATAACCGCGTTAATTCGTACTTTCTGGTTGTGCACCACAGAAAAGATAGTTGTATGAACTTTTTGTAGCTGGGAGCAACAGATTTGATAGCCGTATGAACAGTTCTCTGTAACTGCAAGCCAAAGAGTCGATAACAGCGTTAATTCGTATTTTGTGGCTGTGCGCCACAGAATAGATTGTCGTATTAGGTTTTTGTAGCTGGGAGCAACAGATTTGATAGCCGTATGAACCGTTCTCCGTAGCTGCAAGGCGAAGAGTCGATAACCGCGTAAATTCGTATTTCGTGGCTGTGCGCCACAGAATAGATAGTCGTATTACTTTCTTGTAGCTGGGAGCAACAGACTTGATATCCGTATAAACCTTTTTTCTGTAGCTGCAAGGCAAAGAGTCAATAACCGCGTTAATTCGTCTTTTGTGGCTGTGCGCCACAGAATATTCAGTCGTATTAGGTTCTTGTAGCTGTGAGCAACACACTTGATAGCCGTATAAGCTTTTTTCTGTAGCTGCAAGCCACAGAGTCAATAACCGCGTCAATTCGTACTTTGTGGTTGTGTACCACAGAATAGATTGTCGTATCAGGTTTTTGTAGCTGGGAGCAACAGACTTGATAGCCGTATAAACTTTTTTTCTGTAGCTGCAAGCCAATGAGTCGATAACCGCGTTAATTCGTATTTCGTGGCTGTGCGCCACAGAATAGATAGTCGTATTAGGTTTTTGTAGCTGGGAGCAACAGACTTGATAGCCGTATAAACTTTTTTCTGTAGCTGCAAGGCAAAGAGTCAATAACCGCGTTAATTTGTCTTTTATGGCTGTGCGCCACAGAATAGATTGTCGTATTAGGTTTTTGTAGCTGGGAGCAACAGACTTGATAGCCGTATGATTTTTTTCTGTAGCTGCAAGGCAAAGAGTCAATAACCGCGTTAATTCGTATTTTGTGGCTGTGCGCCACAGAACAGATTGTCGTATTAGGTTTTTGTAGCTGAGAGCAACAGATTTGATAGCCGTATGAACTGTTCTATGTAACTGCAAGCCAATGAGTCAATAACCGCGTTAATTCGTACTTTGTGGTTGTGCACCACAGAAAAGATAGTTGTATTAAGTTTTTGTAGCTGGGAGCAACAGATTTGATAGCCGTATGAACTGTTCTCTGTAACTGCAAGCCAAAGAGTCGATAACAGCGTTAATTCGTATTTTGTGGCTGTGCGCCACAGAATATATTGTCGTATTAGGTTTTTGTAGCTGGGAGCAACAGACTTGATAGCCGTATGAACTGTTTTCTGTAAATGCAAGCCAAAGAGTCGATAACCGCGTAAATTCGTAGTTCGTGGCTGTGCGCCACAGAATAGATAGTCGTATTACTTTCTTGTAGCTGGGAGCAACAGACTTGATATCCGTATAAACCTTTTTTTCTGTAGCTGCAAGGCAAAGAGTCAATAACCGCGTTAATTCGTCTTTTGTGGCTGTGCGCCACAGAATATTCAGTCGTATTAGGTTCTTGTAGCTGTGAGCAACACACTTGATAGCCGTACAAGCTTTTTTTCTGTAGCTGCAAGCCACAGAGTCAATAACCGCGTCAATTCGTACTTTGTGGTTGTGCACCACAGAATAGATTGTCGTATTAGGTTTTTGTAGCTGGGAGCAACATACTTGATAGCCGTATAAACTTTTTTTCTGTAGCTGCAAGGCAAAGAGTCAATAACCGCGTTAATTTGTCTTTTGTGGCTGTGCGCCACAGAATATAAAGTCGTATTAGGTTTTGGTAGCTGGGAGCAACAGACTTGATAGCCGTATAAACTTTTTTTCTGTAGCTGCAAGGCAAAGAGTCAATAACCGCGTTAATTTGTCTTTTGTGGCTGTGCGCCACAGAATATATAGTCGTCTTAGGTTCTTGTAGCTGTGAGCAACACACTTGGTAGCCGTATAAGCTTTTTTGTAGCTGCAAGCCACACAGTCAATAACCGCGTTAGTTCGTACTTTCTGGTTGTGCACCACAGGAAAGATAGTTGAATAAGTTTTTGTAGCTGGGAGCAACAGATTTGATAGCCGTATGAACTGTTCTTTGTAACTGCAAGCCAAAGAGTCAATAACAGCGTTAATTCGTATTTTGTGGCTGTGCGCCACAGAATAGATTGTCGTATTAGGTTTGTGTAGCTGGGAGCAACAGACTTGATAGCCGTATGAACTGTTTTCTGTAAATGCAAGCCAAAGAGTCGATAACCGCGTAAAATCGTATTTCGTGGCTGTGCGCCACAGAATAGATAGTTGTATTACTTTCTTGTAGCTGGGAGCAACAGATTTGATAGCCGTATGAACTGTTCTCTGTAACTGCAAGCCAAAGAGTCAATAACCGCGTTAATTTGTCTTTTGTGTCTGTGCGCCACAGAATAGATAGTCGTATTAGGTTTTTGTAGCTGGGAGCAACAGACGTGATAGCCGTATAAACTTTTTTTCTGTAGCTGCAAGGCAAAGAGTCAATAACCGCGTTAATTTGTCTTTTGTGGCTGTGCGCCACAGAATATAAAGTCGTATTAGGTTTCTGTAGCTGGGAGCAACAGACTTGATAGCCGTATAAACTTTTTTCTGTAGCTGCAAGGCAAAGAGTCAATAACCGCGTTAATTCGTATTTCGTGGCTGTGCGCCACAGAATATAAAGTCGTATTAGGTTTTTGTAGCTGGGAGCAACAGATTTGATAGCCGTATGAACCGTTCTCTGTGCCTGCAAGGCAAAGAGTCAATAACCGCGTTAATTTGTCTTTTGTGGCTGTGCGCCACAGAATATATAGTCGTCTTAGGTTCTTGTAGCTGTGAGCAACACACTTGGTAGCCGTATAAGCTTTTTTGTAGCTGCAAGCCACACAGTCAATAACCGCGTTAATTCGTACTTTCTGGTTGTGCACCACAGAAAAGATAGTTGTATGAACTTTTTGTAGCTGGGAGCAACAGATTTGATAGCCGTATGAACAGTTCTCTGTAACTGCAAGCCAAAGAGTCGATAACAGCGTTAATTCGTATTTTGTGGCTGTGCGCCACAGAATAGATTGTCGTATTAGGTTTTTGTAGCTGGGAGCAACAGATTTGATAGCCGTATGAACCGTTCTCCGTAGCTGCAAGGCGAAGAGTCGATAACCGCGTAAATTCGTATTTCGTGGCTGTGCGCCACAGAATATTCAGTCGTATTAGGTTCTTGTAGCTGTGAGCAACACACTTGATAGCCGTACAAGCTTTTTTTATGTAGCTGCAAGCCACAGAGTCAATAACCGCGTCAATTCGTACTTTGTGGTTGTGCACCACAGAATAGATTGTCGTATAATAATATTTATTCCACTAAGTAATAGCACATAATAATAATCTTCCGTGAAATAGGAATAAACTGAAAACCCCAAAGGGATGGAAGCATAACTCTTCCATCTTCAGGTCATGGGGAGCTTTTTAGCATTTCAGTTGACTCGCATCTAAACTATTGTAGTGAAAATGGAACATGTTGGAATAGGACGGCAATATCAATAACATCCAAATACGTCTTAAATTGCTCAACACTTTTCAATTGTCCAATATCCTTACTTATTGAATTCCACATTTTTAACACTCTCGGAAAGAACCAATTAGTATCACTGATTTTATCGCATAGAATGAGACGATGCCTATCCCTCGGAAGGTTACTGTTTTTCCATGGAACGATGGGAAGCTGGGATAGGCCCGTCCTTATTTTGTAAGCCTGTAACAAGTCAAATTTAGCACGTCTGAAATAGAATGGTCGTTCGTTCAAAATGCTCAATCTATCCGTGTAAGACTCATAAGAGACTCTACATTTCTGAAAAGCGGTAGCCGTGAATCTCCTTAATGGTCCTTCTAAAACAAGACATGAGTGTGAATTAAGAGAAGGACAGTATATTTCGCTACAATATAGAAGTACCGGTGAAACATAAGTATTGAATAATGCCATATACTCTTCCGGAGTACCGAACGAAAATGACCGAAGTATTTTTGCTGAAATCGCTGAAGCTTTGGCAATCTGCTGATTTATGTGACACTCAAAATTTAGTTTTTCGTCAATCATTACTCCAAGATCTCTTATGACCTATCTTGGTTCAATGAGATTTCCATTGATGTAATATTTCTTTCTGGTGTTTTTTGCACCGAGATGAAGAACATTGATTTTATTCTGCGCTAAAGGAAGGCGCCAGTGCACAGACCACTCATAGACTAGATCAATTGTATCTTGTACAACTTCTGGATTGGAATCATAAATTTTAAGATCATCAGCAAAAAACAATGTTGTACTTGGTGACTATTGAGAAGTAATGATAGGTCAATGATGAAAATGAGAAATAAAAGAGGACCTGTAACAGTTCCTTGAAGTACTCCTGAGGTAACATCAAACGATCGTTCAGATAATGCATTGTTTGTTCTCACGAAAGATTTTCGATTAGTCAGAAAAGTTTTGAACCACCGAATCATTTGACAATCCAGACCGAATGATTCCAGTTTGTATAGTAGTTTTGCATGAGAGACTTTATCAAAAGCTTTTCTAAAATCGAAGTATACAACATCTATAGACTTATTTGTATGAATTTTCTTTTTCCATGAATCAATAGAACTCAAAAGCGCTAGGTTGCATGACCTTTTCTCAATAAATCCGAATTGGTTTTTTGAAAATCGATCGCTGAATTTGGTTCTGATGTGGTAGGCTATCATTTTTTCCATAACTCTGCATACTGCTGACGTGATAGAGATAGGTCTGTAATTGTCGGGCGAACATTTCAACCCCTTCTTGTAAACGGGTGTTATGAAAGAAGTTTTCCATTGTTTTGGTAAGAACGCTGTGTCATATGATTCTTGGAACAGAAGTGAAAGTGGATGGGCTAACGAAAGAGCGCATTTTTTCAAGAGTAGTTGGTTGAGAAAATCGGCGGAGAATGTAGTTTTTGATGGCTGTTCTATGAGGTATTTGTATACCATGTGCGGTTCAAAAGGCACCTCGAATTTCCGAGTGTTCATCTTGGGCAATTCAAACTTATCAAAGTCAACGACCATGTCAGCATCTAATTCGTAAACAGAGGAAAATTGCTCGGCAAAAAGGTTTGATTTCTCCGGGTCGGAGAAAGCTATTTTGCCGTTTTGTGAGCGTAGAGGAGGAATATCTTCTCTGGGTTTGATGTACCTACGAAGATGCTGGAAAAACTGTTTTTTGTTACCGGACTCCAGAACTTTTTTCTAATTTTTCATTCTGAACGCAGTTAGCTTTTTACGCAGTAGTTTCACTAATGTCCTATACCGTAGTTTGCTCTGCTCGGAGGTGTGCCATGTTTTGTAGGCATCACGTTTCTCAGCTAACAATTTGCGAATATAAGGTGGGAAATTGGCCTTTGGCCTTCTAGAAAAGTATGGGGTATTATCCCGAACAATTTCTTTGGTGATTTTACAGAAATGATCATACTTCTGCTGTAGCGTGGAGAAATGACTGAACTGTCTATGCCAATTAAAACTCCCTATGAATTGATTCACTCTTTCGAAATTTGTCTTGGAGAAATCGAGTCTTTTCGCAATCTGATGTGTATTGTTATGATACGTCATTCGGTCATGCGACAGCTGGAGCGAAAAATCTATCGATGAATGGTCACTATTGAGTAAAGGGGGAGATGAGTCACAGCGAGCTATCAAATCATCACGTTGAGTCATAACTACGTCAAGTGTATTGGCTGTTCCCTTGTGAGATACGTGAGTGGGAAAGTTCACGAGTTGTCTCAGGCTATTTTGAACGCAGAAATTCAGAAAGTTTCGTTGAGGAAGATCAGATGGAGAACTCAGCGATTTCCAGTTAATTTTAGGACAGTTGAGGTCACCAAGCACAATATTGTTCTCGTTATGAAGCAAATATGATTCAATGTGGCTACACAGAAATTTTGTTTGAATGGTGTTGGTGTCAGGAGGACGATAAACTAGAAAAAATCGAAAATGCTCGGAGTGTGCATATAAGTCGAAACAGAGAATTTCACAGAGATGCTTTGAGTAATGAGTGTGCGTCAATAACCGCGTTAATTTGTCTTTTGTGTATGTGCGCCACAGAATATAAAGTCGTATTAGGTTTTTGTAGCTGGGAGCAACAGACTTGATAGCCGTATGAACTGTTCTCAGTAGCTGCAAGACAAAGAGTCAATAACCGCGTTAATTCGTATTTTGTGGCTGTGCGCCACAGAATATATAGTCGTCTTAGGTTTTTGTAGCTGGGAGCAACAGATTTGATAGCCGTATGAACTGTTCTCAGTAGCTGCAAGACAAAGAGTCAATAACCGCGTTAATTCGTATTTTGTGGCTGTGCGCCACAGAATATATAGTCGTATTACTTTCTTGTAGCTGGGAGCAACAGACTTGATAGCCGTACAAACCTTTTTTTCTGTAGCTGCAAGGCAAAGAGTCAATAACCGCGTTAATTTGTCTTTTGTGTATGTGCGCCACAGAATATAAAGTCGTATTAGGTTTTTGTAGCTGGGAGCAACAGATTTGATAGCCGTATGAACTGTTCTCAGTAGCTGCAAGACAAAGAGTCAATAACCGCGTTAATTCGTATTTTGTGGCTGTGCGCCACAGAATATATAGTCGTCTTAGGTTTTTGTAGCTGGGAGCAACAGATTTGATAGCCGTATGAACCGTTCTCTGTAGCTGCAAGGCGAAGAGTCAATAACCGCGTTAATTTGTCTTTTGTGGTTGTGCACCACAGAATAGATTGTCGTATTAGGTTTTTGTAGCTGGGAGCAACAGACTTGATAGCCGTATGATTTTTTTTCTGTAGCTGCAAGGCAAAGAGTCAATAACCGCGTTGATTCGTATTTTGTGGCTGTGCGCCACAGAATAGATTGTCGTATTAGGTTTTTGTAGCTGGGAGCAACAGATTTGATAGCCGTATGAACTGTTCTCAGTAGCTGCAAGACATAGAGTCAATAACCGCGTTAATTCGTATTTTGTGGCTGTGCGCCACAGAATATATAGTCGTCTTAGGTTTTTGTAGCTGGGAGCAACAGATTTGATAGCCGTATGAACCGTTCTCTGTAGCTGCAAGGCGAAGAGTCAATAACCGCGTTAATTTGTCTTTTGTGGTTGTGCACCACAGAATAGATTGTCGTATTAGGTTTTTGTAGCTGGGAGCAACAGACTTGATAGCCGTGTAAACTTTTTTCTGTAGCTGCAAGCCAAAGAGTCGATAACCGCGTTAATTCGTATTTCGTGGCTGTGCGCCACAGAATAGATTGTCGTATTAGGTTTTTTGTAGCTGGGAGCAACAGACTTGATAGCCGTATGAACTGTTTTCTGTAAATACAAGCCAAAGAGTCGATAACCGCGTAAATTCGTATTTCGTGGCTGTGCGCCACAGAATAGATAGTCGTATTACTTTCTTGTAGCTGGGAGCAACAGACTTGATAGCCGTACAAACCTTTTTTTCTGTAGCTGCAAGGCAAAGAGTCAATAACCGCGTTAATTTGTCTTTTGTGTATGTGCGCCACAGAATATAAAGTCGTATTAGGTTTTTGTAGCTGGGAGCAACAGACTTGATAGCCGTATGATTTTTTTTCTGTAGCTGCAAGGCAAAGAGTCAATAACCGCGTTGATTCGTATTTTGTGGCTGTGCGCCACAGAATAGATTGTCGTATTAGGTTTTTGTAGCTGGGAGCAACAGATTTGATAGCCGTATGAACTGTTCTCAGTAGCTGCAAGACAAAGAGTCAATAACCGCGTTACTTTGTCTTTTGTGGCTGTGCGCCACAGAATATTCAGTCGTATTAGGTTCTTGTAGCTGTGAGCAACACACTTGATAGCCGTATGAACTTTTTTCTGTAGCTGCAAGCTAATGAGTCGATAACCGCGTTAATTCGTATTTCGTGGCTGTGCGCCACAGAATATTCAGTCGTATTAGGTTTTTGTAGCTGGGAGCAACAGACTTGATAGCCGTATAAACTTTTTTCTGTAGCTGCAAGGCAAAGAGTCAATAACCGCGTTAATTTGTCTTTTGTGGCTGTGCGCCACAGAATATAAAGTCGTATTAGGTTTTTGTAGCTGGGAGCAACAGACTTGATAGCCGTATGAACCGTTCTCTGTAGCTGCAAGGCGAAGAGTCAATAACCGCGTTAATTTGTCTTTTGTGGCTGTGCGCCACAGAATATAAAGTCGTATTAGGTTTTTGTAGCTGGGAGCAACAGACTTGATAGCCGTATGATTTTTTTTTCTGTAGCTGCAAGGCAAAGAGGCAATAACCGCGTTAATTTGTCTTTTGTGGCTGTGCGCCACAGAATATAAAGTCGTATTAGGTTTTTGTAGCTGAGAGCAACAGACTTGATATCCGTATGATTTTTTTTTCTGTAGCTGCAAGGCAAAGAGTCAATAACCGCGTTAATTTGTCTTTTGTGGCTGTGCGCCACAGAATATATAGTCGTCTTAGGTTCTTGTAGCTGTGAGCAACACACTTGGTAGCCGTATAAGCTTTTTTTTTATAGCTGCAAGCCACAGAGTCAATAACCGCGTTAATCCGTACTTTCTGGTTGTGCACCACAGGAAAGATAGTTGTATTAAGTTTTTGTAGCTGGGAGCAACAGTCTTGATAGCCGTATGAACTGTTCTCTGTAACTGCAAGCCAAAGAGTCGATAACAGCGTTAATTCGTACTTTGTGGTTGTGCACCACAGAATAGATTGTCGTATTAGGTTTTTGTAGCTGGGAGCAACAGACTTGATAGCCGTGTAAACTTTTTTCTGTAGCTGCAAGATAAAGAGTCGATAACCGCGTTAATTCGTATTCCGTGGCTGTGCGCCACAGAATAGATTGTCGTATTAGGTTTTTTGTAGCTGGGAGCAACAGACTTGATAGCCGTATGAACTATTTTCTGTAAATACAAGCCAAAGAGTCGATAACCGCGTAAATTCGTATTTCGTGGCTGTGCGCCACAGAATAGATAGTCGTATTACTTTCTTGTAGCTGGGAGCAACAGACTTGATAGCCGTACAAACCTTTTTTTCTGTAGCTGCAAGGCAAAGAGTCAATAACCGCGTCAATTTGTCTTTTGTGTATGTGCGCCACAGAATATAAAGTCGTATTAGGTTTTTGTAGCTGGGAGCAACAGACTTGATAGCCGTATGATTTTTTTTCTGTAGCTGCAAGGCAAAGAGTCAATAACCGCGTTGATTCGTATTTTGTGGCTGTGCGCCACAGAATAGATTGTCGTATTAGGTTTTTGTAGCTGGGAGCAACAGATTTGATAGCCGTATGAACTGTTCTCAGTAGCTGCAAGACAAAGAGTCAATAACCGCGTTAATTTGTCTTTTGTGGCTGTGCGCCACAGAATATTCAGTCGTATTAGGTTCTTGTAGCTGTGAGCAACACACTTGATAGCCGTATGAACTTTTTTCTGTAGCTGCAAGCTAATGAGTCGATAACCGCGTTAATTCGTATTTCGTGGCTGTGCGCCACAGAATATTCAGTCGTATTAGGTTTTTGTAGCTGGGAGCAACAGGCTTGATAGCCGTATAAACTTTTTTTCTGTAGCTGCAAGCTAATGAGTCGATAACCGCGTTAATTCGTATTTCGTGGCTGTGCGCCACAGAATAGATAGTCGTATTAGGTTTTTGTAGCTGGGAGCAACAGACTTGATAGCCGTATAAACTTTTTTCTGTAGCTGCAAGGCAAAGAGGCAATAACCGCGTTAATTTGTCTTTTGTGGCTGTGCGCCACAGAATATGAAGTCGTATTAGGTTTTTGTAGCTGAGAGCAACAGACTTGATATCCGTATGATTTTTTTTTTCTGTAGCTGCAAGGCAAAGAGTCAATAACCGCGTTAATTTGTCTTTTGTGGCTGTGCGCCACAGAATATATAGTCGTCTTAGGTTCTTGTAGCTGTGAGCAACACACTTGGTAGCCGTATAAGCTTTTTTTTATAGCTGCAAGCCACAGAGTCAATAACCGCGTTAATTCGTACTTTCTGGTTGTGCACCACAGGAAAGATAGTTGTATTAAGTTTTTGTAGCTGGGAGCAACAGATTTGATAGCCGTATGAACTGTTCTCTGTAACTGCAAGCCAAAGAGTCGATAACAGCGTTAATTCGTACTTTGTGGTTGTGCACCACAGAATAGATTGTCGTATTAGGTTTTTGTAGCTGGGAGCAACAGACTTGATAGCCGTGTAAACTTTTTTCTGTAGCTGCAAGATAAAGAGTCGATAACCGCGTTAATTCGTATTCCGTGGCTGTGCGCCACAGAATAGATTGTCGTATTAGGTTTTTTGTAGCTGGGAGCAACAGACTTGATAGCCGTATGAACTGTTTTCTGTAAATACAAGCCAAAGAGTCGATAACCGCGTAAATTCGTATTTCGTGGCTGTGCGCCACAGAATAGATAGTCGTATTACTTTCTTGTAGCTGGGAGCAACAGACTTGATAGCCGTACAAACCTTTTTTTCTGTAGCTGCAAGGCAAAGAGTCAATAACCGCGTTAATTTGTCTTTTGTGTATGTGCGCCACAGAATATAAAGTCGTATTAGGTTTTTGTAGCTGGGAGCAACAGACTTGATAGCCGTATGATTTTTTTTCTGTAGCTGCAAGGCAAAGAGTCAATAACCGCGTTGATTCGTATTTTGTGGCTGTGCGCCACAGAATAGATTGTCGTATTAGGTTTTTGTAGCTGGGAGCAACATATTTGATAGCCGTATGAACTGTTCTCAGTAGCTGCAAGACAAAGAGTCAATAACCGCGTTAATTTGTCTTTTGTGGCTGTGCGCCACAGAATATTCAGTCGTATTAGGTTCTTGTAGCTGTGAGCAACACACTTGATAGCCGTATGAACTTTTTTCTGTAGCTGCAAGCTAATGAGTCGATAACCGCGTTAATTCGTATTTCGTGGCTGTGCGCCACAGAATATTCAGTCGTATTAGGTTTTTGTAGCTGGGAGCAACAGGCTTGATAGCCGTATAAACTTTTTTTCTGTAGCTGCAAGCTAATGAGTCGATAACCGCGTTAATTCGTATTTCGTGGCTGTGCGCCACAGAATAGATAGTCGTATTACTTTCTTGTAGCTGGGAGCAACAGACTTGATAGCCGTACAAACCTTTTTTTCTGTAGCTGCAAGGCAAAGAGTCAATAACCGCGTTAATTTGTCTTTTGTGTATGTGCGCCACAGAATATAAAGTCGTATTAGGTTTTTGTAGCTGGGAGCAACAGACTTGATAGCCGTATGATTTTTTTTCTGTAGCTGCAAGGCAAAGAGTCAATAACCGCGTTGATTCGTATTTTGTGGCTGTGCGCCACAGAACAGATTGTCGTATTAGGTTTTTGTAGCTGGGAGCAACAGATTTGATAGCCGTATGAACTGTTCTCAGTAGCTGCAAGACAAAGAGTCAATAACCGCGTTAATTTGTCTTTTGTGGCTGTGCGCCACAGAATATTCAGTCGTATTAGGTTCTTGTAGCTGTGAGCAACACACTTGATAGCCGTATGAACTTTTTTCTGTAGCTGCAAGCTAATGAGTCGATAACCGCGTTAATTCGTATTTCGTGGCTGTGCGCCACAGAATATTCAGTCGTATTAGGTTTTTGTAGCTGGGAGCAACAGGCTTGATAGCCGTATAAACTTTTTTTCTGTAGCTGCAAGCTAATGAGTCGATAACCGCGTTAATTCGTATTTCGTGGCTGTGCGCCACAGAATAGATAGTCGTATTAGGTTTTTGTAGCTGGGAGCAACAGACTTGATAGCCGTATAAACTTTTTTTCTGTAGCTGCAAGGCAAAGAGTCAATAACCGCGTTAATTTGTCTTTTGTGGCTGTGCGCCACAGAATATAAGACCGTGCAAAATAAAAGATTTCAGTAACAGGCGTTTATTTTCAGATTTCGGCCATTTTGTCGAAATTCGGCTCTGGACTTCAGCAAATGGAGGGATTTGCGACCAATAGATATCTATTTTCGAATAAAAATGAAGCGTTTTGTGAACAGTACATAGTTGATACAAATCATTCATTTCGCAATAAAATACAGAGTACACATCAAACGTGATGATGGACAACTACCGGCGAACGTATGTGGGGAGCACTGTAGAAACAGACAAATAATCCTAGGTAAAACCTCCTAGCTTAGCTACGTCCCTGTCATAGAAAGAACCCGCAACTGGTCGGAAAGTAGGAGAAAAAACCGGAAAAAAATGTTCGAAATCGAAGTATAAAAAAAGTATAAAAAAAGTGAAATACCTATGGATAACTATAGGAAAACAACGGAAATCTTAGTTTGTAGTACGGTGAGGCTAACCAGAAAGAAAACTAGTCTAAAAGACCGTTAGAAAACACGTCAACAATGTGATTTACTCTAAGTGTTTAGGTGAGGGTACTTCTTGTTCAGTGAGTCAATGACCCAATCTTCTGTTTCTATCACTTGCACCTTCTTGAAATTGATAGCCAGGTTGAGAACAACTCCTAGACACGCGAATATACGATGGTTGGATGATTGTTGAAAAGGGTGACTGTAGGTTTTTTATTTGAAACCGAGGAAAAAAGCTAATTGAACGTTCGCTGAAGTTGGCACCGGATGGAAACTTGATAGAAGTGTTACTGGCAAGCTGCGAAAGTCCCATGTAAGAGAGAAAACATAAGAAAATATTGGAAACCGGAATAAAGTGAAACTAACCCTCAAATAGAGGCGGGCAGGCAATAGTCACAGTCTGGACTTTGAGGTGCGAGCATAGAGTGATAATAGTAGAGCACTCAATTCTATCCGTGAACACGCCCTGGATAGAATGAATTTAACTTCATGTGACCAAAATGTGACTCACATGTGTTAGGTAGGATGCATTTCATTTGCAAAATTTAGTGCATGACGGGAAAACATAAAATGTATTTCTAGAACAGCATACGTTATACACAGCTGATTCCAGGGAATTATAGAATTTCCTTCTTCCCTTGCAGAGGAACACGTTCAGCAAAAAAAGTAAGGAGAAGTATTCTAATATAATGAACTTACGCCGTTTTGGGCACTGAGATTGACAATCTCTTTCTCGTCTAGCCAACTCTGTTCTCTCCTAATAAACAGATGGGCCAGAAACTGTGTACTGCCCAATCGACCTGAAGTGAATTTGAGGTTACTTTTTCTTAAAACACACAGATCTGCCAAAAACTAGAAGAGTTATATAGGTTCGATTCTGGCAGGGCAGGGAGCAGATTAAAGAATGATTAAACTACAGTAAAAACCCTACAGTCGTCCGTATATTCAGGACAATTCAAAAAACGGGCTCCCATCTTCCCAAATTGGAATAATTTAATCCTTATTCATAGGGAATAATGGGTTTTTATGAGCGTTTCATGGAAAACAGGCCTGCTTATGTAAATCAGTAACAACGTGGTGATTGCAGTGAAAAGAGAATTGAAAAATTTTGAGCTCACCGTTTTGAGTGACGGTGGGGTCGGGGCGACCTAGCATCAGGCGCAGGAACGGAATTTGTTTCTTCGTCAGAAACGTCATGAGAGGAAAGTCGTTTCCCAGAACGACACAGATGCAATCCGATTTCAGTTTGGTGACTGTGTGTCTCACTGTAGCTTCGCCCTTCAATAAACATGTACGTTATGAGTTATTGAAAAGATATAAAATATAGGTAAAGGGAATTGCAATTATCTTTTTTGAACTCAATTACAGGAGACACTATAAATTTCCGGGCCAATTCTACAACTAACCCGGTTTTCAGGTAACTTAACTGTTTTTCGGTCACCTTTTTTTCAGGATATTTGAGTCAGTAACCTCTGAGTAACCTTGAACCAGAATCGGGTTACCATAAAAAATAACAGTAATAGCGAGTTTTCAAGCCAAATTTGAGGGTGACGTGTTTTCGGTTTTAGGTAACATTCGGGTTACCAACGAAGTGACCCAAAAGAAAGGGTTACCAAAAAAGGGGTAGGTTAACTAAAAAACGGGTTAGATATAGAATTCAGCAAATTTCCGTCAGAAATGAAAAATATTTGGTGCAAAGTTAGCCCATTTTCCGACTATTTATTGCTATTCGGACAAGTTAACAGAAAAGTAGGTTCTTTCCTTAGACCAAACCAATAAATGAAAACAATTTACCGCCCGTCCAACGATTAGAAGTCCATTTGTTTCGCAGTTGGAATCAACCTTGTCCACGAGCCTGGTAGTGATTCCAGGAGGGGGTAAAACGATTCCTCGAGCTTTGGCCAAAAACGTGGCAACTCGCATTTTCCCACGGCATGGTATTTTTCTGAAAATGAAGTGACATTAGACAGAATTTAATTGAACAAAACGAAACTGGTGTATAAGAACGGCAAATTGATCAAATTTAGTGTCGAAACGCATGAGGATTTGTCAATAGAGTCACGATTTTTACCAGTCTCGGCAATACTGTTTCATTTAAGAAAATCTGATGTGGATTGGGAAAGTTTACTATGAACTAATTTGTATGAACCAACCGGATGACAGAAGCACAATCTTCTCCCAGTTCCTCGATGATTTTGGCCGATTCCTGTTCTGTGAACAGCCTGGCCGCGAGTAGAGCTTTCGAGTTGAAAGGCGTGTCATCCAGACGCTAAAAAAAAGTTGATAGAGGTGACCTAGAGTGAGATTATCCGTGTGAGGGAAGAACTAAATTATTTCATAACTCTGTCTGGCCGATAAGTGAATTTTTAGGGTTGACAAAACAAAGGCACGTTTGAGTTAAGGAAGTTAAGAATAGGATAAGAGATTCTGAATAAGTCATAAACGTCACTTGTTAGCGTAGGCAAAGTAGTAAAGTATCACAAACTTTTTTGGCTACTTGCATCGAAATTGATCCTTTTATCAGATCTTGAATTGTTGCCGTTGCGACATCTTTGCTTCTTTTTCTGTAGCACCGAAGGAAACTTTCGTAGAACTTTGAGTTCGTGCTCGTCGTCTTACATCCCTAAAACGTGGCCAGATGGAATGAGGTCAAGAGCATCTTAGGACACTGCTTGAATTTAAAAAAATAGATATGGCCCTTAAGTACGCAAATAGGGTGAATATTGAGTTAAATGAGAGAGTCGCGAGGGCAGATGTTCACAGGTCGTTCCAGGTAATGAATCAAATCAAGCTTAAAACTTGCCACCAAAATTGATTAACGTTTGATGAGAAAATGATTAACAACGATGATTATCGCGACAATAAAAAATACCTCAATTTTTCCTTCTTGAGCCAATATCATCAATTGTTTAACGGAGTCTTTGATGTTGGGTTCCAAACCCGATAGCTGAATCAGCCAATCAGGATAGTCCAAGTTGTGGTCCGTCTTCTTCAAGCCGCCAACCTGTGAGAATCATAAATGAATCGGGGGTGTAAACTGGTTGGTAAAAGTCTGCACAGAACAAGCAGTGCCTAAAGTCGTAGTGTTACATAAATGCAGTTTTGTTTGAAACAAACGCATCAAACAGCAATCAAACACCAGTAAGGTCCGACTTAACGACAAAAAGTAGTTCGTTTTAGATGTGAACACGTGAAGATTCATGATTTTTACATTAAAAGTAGGCCGATTTTCTTATTTTCGGCGAAAAGGTGGTCCGTTTTTCGACTTTACTGGTGTATGACAGCAATTAGATCACGGAGTTTTGAGTTGGGTCGAACGCTGTACAGTTTCGCAAGTAGGGTGTTACCTCATTTCTTTCTTCGAAAAAATCGCTGATACATTCCTTCAGCTGCTCTTTGCTGCACTTCGCTAGAACTTCGTCGGTAAGGTTGATCGATTTTCGTTGCATCTCGATGAGAGTCAGCTGAAAATAAAGCATTGAACACGTAGAAGAGAAAATAAATTGGAAAGAAGGTCCCTCGATGTTTTTCAGTTACAGGAATGTCTGTTCATGTCGTATAACAAATCGTATTGTTCCTTGAATGGCTGCTCTCCAGCGGCTTGGCACGTTCAAATTTTGGGTTCATATTAGATTGGACCCATAGTTCCAATCATACAAATATGTAACACTCTTCCAACTTCAAAGGCTTCTTAAAAAACAAACTAACTCGTTCGAATGTGGTGAACTGGCGGCCCCTCACGCCAGCGCGAACTGTGCGAAGTGCACATTTCATTGCCGTGCCTTCGAGACGATCCACTGGTACCACGATTCTCACTTTCTTACTGAAGAAAACATCTTCACCCTTCGCCGCTGCCTCTGCATTCAGTTGTTTCAGCGCTGTTAGTCTATGCTGACCATCATCAACAGAATAGGCACTGAAATTGGAAATGTGAAAAAGCTCCTTTCACTGATTTCTCTCTGACCAGGGTTACTCAAACGTGTGACGAATGTGGTGCAATGTTTGGTAATAATCCGTTTTTCCTTAAGATGGGATCAATGAATACCCTGCTTTAAACATCTGTTATCACTAGCAAAGACAACAGATTTTTACTAACCTGGTGCTCACTGGGAATAAAGAATTTATTTCAAATTAAATAATGTTAAAGTTGGAGTAAAACTTAAGGAAAAGTTAAAGTTAAGGGAAAAATTGGGGGAAGAATAGAAGGCGGTGAGTATTATTAGTATTATTGTTGTTAAATCAATAAAATGTGGAAAACTGACTCATCCGACTTCGATCCGGTCAAAATGAGGTCTGAACCAGACATGATTTTCTTTTTGTAGAACTCCTTCAACTGCGCGACATGCTGTGAGTTTACGGGACGTAACGATTGAGACGGCGTGCATTCGTCCAAATTGACCTGAAATTCATGTTTTTGAGTGAAAAAGTCTGCTTCGTTAGCATGGAGCTACACTTTCATGAACGAGTAGATCGATATGGAATTAAATGCAAGAATTATGTTGCACGTAAAATCATGGTTCGGTAGTGAGGTTCGACTACAATTATTCATTAATGTGAGCAAATCAAAACGATGATTGAGCACTTTTGCTGTACAATAATGCTTTTTCAATGAGAACCATTGGAAAAGTTGAACTGACCCAAATTGTTTTCACCGGAGGGGAATCATTGGCCAGTCTGCGAGAATTTTTGATGCAATTCTCAACTAGAGAGTTGTCGATCAAAACTTGATCCGTTTTCGAAATCGCTATCTGCAAGATTTTGGGTTTTTCAACAGAGAATAACTGCAAGTTCAATTCGGTTGACTACGAAATTACTAAAAAAGCCTATACATTGCTCCAAAAACATTGGCGCCAATTAGCCGGAGTCGGCGCCAATTGGCGGAGTTTGTTATTGAAAAAGGTGCCTTAAAGCGCTCAAACACAGGAGTACCGCTTATTGACCGAAGAGAAGCAGTGCGACGATCGAAACGGTGCGAGAAGTGTTTCTCAAAAAGAATTTAAACAAAAAACATCTATTTTTGACATTATAAAAAGGAAAAATAGTTTCTGGCCCATTCGAACTATCATCAATTTTCGGTTTAATTTATACTAGTTTTTGTATGAACTACTAGTTTTTATATAAGACGCTGCAATCTAAATTTTTTTCCAAAATCGGGTTTATTCCGAAAAAACAGGACAAATTGGGAAGCAACCGAACGTCTCGAAAAACTCCCAAATTATTTCGATAACAGAGAAATTCAACAAATTTTGTGAATTCTTGTACATGAAATATTTTGCTATCTTGTGAAAAGTTTAGAAATAGAACTGGTCAAATTCCTTGAGCGACAGCACAGTATAGGAGTGCAATCGCCCAAAAGATACATTTATATAGCACACAATTTCAATCATTTATTTTTTGGGAGCACACAATTTCAATCATTTATTTTTTGGGAGCACACAATTTCAATCATTTATTTTTTGGGAGCACACAATTTCAATCATTTATTTTTTGGGAGCACACAATTTCAATCATTTATTTTTTGGGAGCACACAATTTCAATCATTTATTTTTTGGGAGCACACAATTTCAATCATTTATTTTTTGGGAACACACAACTTCAATCATTTATTTTTTGAAAACATAATTTCAATCATTTTTTTGGAATATTCGGTTTTCAAATATTTGTTTTTCGAAATCCGGGCCAATTCTACAACTAACCGGGTTTTTAAATAACCTAACCCTTTTTTGCTAACCTTTTTTTTAGGTTACCTTGGTAGGTAACCTGGAAGTAACCTGAAACTAAAATCCGGTTACCGTTCAAACTAACGGTAAAAACCCCATTTTGCGTTAGAAAAACAGGTAACCGGTTTTTCATTTTAGGTTACTCACCGGTTACCTACCGAGGTAACCTGAAAAATAGGTTACCAAAAAAGGGTTAGGTTACCTGAAAACGCGGTTAGATATAGAATTCACCCGAAATCCGTGCAAACTGGATTTTTCCCATTTTTGATATTTTTGTCTAGGAGGACACTGAAGAATAAATTCGTTCGAGGAAAAGTCCGAAAACGAACAAAAGCAGCAGTTTGTGCGGAGTCGATGAAATGACCACTGCTGAATTCCGGTAACGAGAACAGTTGAAAGGCAAAAACTTTGAGTTACAACTACAATGTTCAAAAAATCTTCCATAGTTTACGTGAAACTTTCCCCACGTTCTCGCCATATGAAAGACGCGATTGTTTCTAAGAAATGCGAATGCAGAACACTGATAAACTTGCCGGTTTCTCTATTATCTCTGGACGTTTCTCTATTATCTCTGGATTATCTCTATATCATATTTGAAACTTGTATATTCGTTCACTTTTGTTAAAAGGACTCTCACCAACAGTTTTCACCAAGTCCAAATAAATTTTGGGTTACTGAAATATGAGTAGGTGAATTCTAAATCTAACCGGGTTTTTAGGTAACCTAACCCTTTTTTGGTAACCTTGTTTTCAGGTTACCTCAGTAGGTAACCGGGTGGTAACCTAAAATGAAAAACCGGTTACCTGTTTTTCTAACGCAAAATGTGGTTTTTACCGTTACTTTGAACGGTAACCGGATTTCAGTTTTAGGTTACTTCCAGGTTACCTACTAAGTAACCTGAAAAATAGGTTACCAAAAAAAGGTTAGGTTACCTAAAAACCCGGTTAGTTGTAGAATTGGCCATATGAGTAACCATCAGTGGTACAGAAAAATGACATGAATAACATTTTGCCACTCACTTCTATCAGTCTTTTATCATCTGAGACTTCTCTATGAATAGTTCAATTGGCAATGTCTTGAACAGAAACTCTTGAAATATTATTTAGATTGTGAAAATTCGGAAAATAAGACGTATTGTCGTGGGTTTTACCAAACTCGAAGTTTTTGCCGTTCGAACTTCTTGTCATGGAATGTTTTCTATTTTCGAAAGAATGTACCGGGATTATTCTCGAGTGTTTGAAAGATCGGAATGAATCACTGCTTTTCTGATTGTACGAAGTATCGACCACGGAATTCTATCGGAAAATCAGTCGGATTTGACTCAATTTAGTAGATTTGGAAACTACAGGTCCACAGGCTCCGAATTCGGAAAAAAACGTGGAAAATGGGAACACAACGAGTTTTTCCTGAATATTTCATTCTGCACAGTATTAAATAGGGAGGATGTTAGGCGGATGCTCGCATAAACCTTGAAATGTACGGCAACGGTGAGTGCTGTGAACGTTGTTGATACGTTGTGAACGTGTTTGTTAACGTTCATTGAGCGTATGAATCTATGCAAGAACAATAGAAATTGTGTGTTCCCAAAAAATAAATGATTGAAATTGTGTGTTCCCAAAAAATAAATGATTGAAATTGTGTGCTCCCAAAAAATAAATGATTGAAATTGTGTGCTCCCAAAAAATAAATGATTGAAATTTTGTGCTCCCAAAAAATGAATGATTGAAATTGTGTGCTCCCAAAAAATAAATGATTGAAATTGTGTGCTCCCAAAAAATAAATAATTGGAATTGTGTGCTCCTTGGCTAACTACACATCTCTCCTCTAAGTGACAAAATGCGTTGCTTTTGAGACATTACCATGTGCAAATAATCTTTCTTTCGTCCACATACAACAAATTTTAGGAACAGTTTTTCATCCAGAAAACACCCCAAATAATCAATTTTTCTTGACAAATGAAAGACGTTTCTTTTCTCTTCCCATATTGTCCTGTTTTCTCGGAATAAACTCGATTTTGAAATTTTTTTAGATTGCAGCGTCTTATATGAATGCGGCTTCTCAACTCGCGATCTCAAAAGTTAGATTCTGAAGTTGGATTTCGGATATAGAGTTACATACTCATGCATGTTTGTGGGGTATGAAATAAACTTAGAATGAAAAGACTAACTGACCGGTTGACTGCGCCCTAGCTCTGATGGAACCTTCACCACCTTTGGAACGACTACGGAAACGTTGGTGTTAGCTGGGACCTCAGCTCCACCTTCTTGTTCTGCTCCTTCCTATAATCCGGAAATAACAAAAACATTGAAACCACCAAATGTGTGCAAATGTAGAAAAGTGTGCAATACATGTTCTATTGAAAATCAAATGTTGGCATTTGTTATGAGTAAGTTAGTATTACCTGCTCATTGTCGTCCTGTTTCTCAGATTCACTCGTTGCTGACGTATTGATTTTGGTGGTATGCGCAGGGAGGATGAACTGGAAATGAGACAATCAGTTGCAATACGCCGATATCAGTGATGAAAAAAATATCTGGTATTTAATCTGTGGCAAATTAGAAAAGTAACCAAAAAAAATAAAAATAAATCCTCCTATTTCGCATAACTACAACATCTTTGATTTATATTCGCACCTTTTTCTTGTTCTTGATGTGGGAGGCAGATTCTGGCATATTTCTCTTCAGTCCGGCTTTCCCAACTGTCTAAAAAAAAACCATATAATTGAGAGAAAGGAAGACATAAACAAGAGAATCAGGAAGGAAAAAAATATGAATTACTACTAGATGAGGTATCTACATGTTCATAAATAAGGTTAAATTTACCTCAGTCATATCCTGACGTTCTTCGCTTTCTGTACCAGTTCCTGACTCCTTGCTACTTTTATTCTCGTCAGATTTGTCCGAATCCGAATCTTGAATACACAAAAATTAGAAAGCTGAATGCACTCTTTATTTTATAAAGGCGGACGGGGGTTTTGACATGGTTTTTCACCCTTGTGGTATTTCCGCGCGCGTAATGATTTCTGTAAACTATTCACCACGGTTCCCCTTTTTTATTTAAAAAAAAGTTTTTCAAAATCCGACCATTTTGAGCCAAGTTATGGGTGTTTTAGTGCCGCCGGCGCGCCCGCCGCGCCTAATGAACGTGCGCGCAGCGCACGTCATTATCGATTATTGAGGCAGCCGCAAAGAAGGTGTTGACAAAACTTGAACGTTTTCTGGTAGCCACAGCTGTTTACAACACTTGTGGCAAAAATGAGAGAAATCCGTTCACAACCACGCTCACGGGGTTCATCTAAAGACAGTCACGTCAAAAAAACCAACGAAAACCCCTTACCAGCTTTATAGAGAAGAGAGCGCTTATCTTTCCCATTTGACACGTGTGAACTGACTTTTTTGGCATTCTAAGTTTGATATCCGGATTCTACGTTGTCGAATACACTATTTTATGATGTTTTAGGAAAACAATATTTTTTTCCCATTTTCATCCCATACCAACCATCAGAAAGTGAAAAAATCGATATTTTCGACTTGTATATCTCGATCAGTTTTTGAGATATCAATTTAGTTTTCACAGAATACACTTATCTTGTGCATTTCTCTAAGTGTTGCAATTTTCGGCCATTTCCGTCTGTTTTGAACCTCCCAACGAGATAACTCAAAATGACGAAAATCCACATTTTGAGATTCTCGGCTGAAGTTGAGAAAAACGTGAAATACGTGAACATTGTTCAGCAAACCACTCATTTGTTTTAGAATTTGAAGCTGATTCCGAAAAACTATATCTCGAGTTCTGAAAATGATTTTGAGCTGGTCCGATAACTGACACTTTTTACTTTAGTGCCACCCTATGAGCCAGCCAAGCACGATTACGTGTAATTGCAACCACCCAGTAAGCGATAAATTATTTTGACGTCAAAGGACGGCCGTGTGATTTTGACGTCAAAGGACGGCCGTGTGGGTTTATGGGTGGGGATATGTAAGTGAAAGTTGTTTCTTCCCCTAGAAAACTTCACGGGCTTTCTAATGATGTATTGTGTGAAAAATTTCGTTCACCCAATTTTTCACAAAAAGTTGTAAACCAAAATCTGCGAGGTCAAATTCACTGATGACGAAATTTAGAGCCGGGGTCAACTAGTAAACTAGTCCAAAATGATGGTAGGGGGCTGAAAGTTGGTAACCTGGTATCTGAGGTATCTATGGACCTATTCTGAAAGTTGTGTGATGATTTCTTCAAAATTGCCAAAAAACTGTGATTTATAAGCAACGGTTTTGGCACTTTTTGGGGGTGGCTAAACTGGAAAAACTGTCCAAACACAATGTTTTGATGCGGAAACTACTAGAATGAAGTTTTCAACTATGGCGATTTCAAATATAAACACTAAAATGTCACTGGGTGGTTGTAATTACACGTAAACGTGGCAGGCTGGCTCAAAGGGTGGCACCAAAGTAAACGGTGTCAGCTATCGGACCAGCTCGACATCATTTTCAGAACTCGAGGAATAGTTTTTCGGAATCAGCGCCAAATTCTGAAACGACTAATTGTTGAGTTTAACGATTTCCACGTATTTCACGTTTTTCTCAACTTCGGCCCAGAATCTAAAAATGTGGATTTTTGTCATTTTGAGGCATCTCGTTGGAAGGTTAAAAATAGACAGAAAGTTCTGAAATTTGGAACATGTGTAGGTAAGAGCAAGACTAGTGCACACTGAAAGAATAATGTTCTTATCACGAAAATTGATAGAGATATACAAGTCGAAAATATAGTTTTTTTTCACTTTCTGATGGTTGGTGTGGGGTGAAAATGGGAAAAAAATATTTTTTTCTTAAACATCATAAAACAGTGTAATCAACCACGTAGATTCCGAATATCAATGTCAGAATGCCAAAAAAGTCAGTTTACACGTGTGAAATGGGAAAGATGTGCGCTCTCCTCTCTATAAAGCTGGTAAGGGGGTTTCGTTGGTTTTTTCGGAAGGGGTGTCTTTACATGCACCTTGTTAGCGCAGTTGTGAACGGATTTGTCTGATTTTTTGCAACAAATGTTGCGCAAAGCTGTGACTACGAAAGACCGTTTGAATTTTGTCAATTTCTAATTTGCGCGGCGCGCAGCGACGCGATTTCTCGGGCGCAAGCCAGCCATAATCCTGGAAAAGCGCATTTCACTTGTGATACTGGCTCGTTTGCATTATTTTTACTAGGCAAAAAGGCTTAGGCTTAGGCCAACCATGTTTCCTAGAAGAGCTCGTTTCACAACACTCATTCACTCACTCAAAGTGTTCCAAACATCAATTGAAAAAATCAGCCAATTCGGAGTCAAAAAAGTTATTGCACCATGTGGGGGACCCTTATGTGAAAAACAGATTTTGGTCAAAATTGAAAAGTTGTAGTTTTGCGCTCAAACTTTCAGCATCACTCACTCAAAGTGTTCTAAACATTAGTTGTAGTTTTACGCTCAAACTTTCAGCATCACTCACTCAAAGTGTTCTAAACATTATTTCGATAATAGAATAATCGATAATGACGTGCGCTGCGCGCACGCCTATCAGACGCGGCGGCACTGAAACACCCAGAATTTGGTTCAAAATGATCAGACGTCAGACTTTGAGAAACTTTTTTGTATCAAAAAGGGCACCGTGGCGAACTAATTACAAAATCATTTATCGCTAGTCAATTTCATATATTGAAATATACTGAATAGTCGGAAAAATTTAGAAATTTTGATTTCACCGAGCAACTTACTTCGACTAGCATCAATAGAGTGGTGCTGCTCCTCCACTCCGGGTAGCTCACTGACTTGGCCAAACGTTTCAGTAAACCAAGCTGCAAATATTACGTCAGCCTCAACTTATTTCCAAAAAAGGTCACATAATTTGCAGTCTTTATTTCTTGAACAACTACAACTCATGTTTATCCGAAAAGTAGGTGAGGGAGGTTCCTAACGTAAGTAGTTGTTTCTCATGCTAATAAAGGTCAGCTGGTGTTCATTCATACTGTGATCAAATTACGAGACACTGACTGCATCAGAACGACTCACTAGAAGTGAGATAGCCTTCGCGAGAGTTATGTTATAGGAACTGAACCTGTCGTGTTGTCTCCAAAAAGCAGTGAAGGATGCATGGTTTTGCTAGTGTCCTTGACAGCGGAGAAAAATTTAATATTGACGATCCGAATGACTAGGTTGTTCGCATACACTACCTGAAAAAAACAAGGTCCATGACGTAGAACTTAGATGGTTTGCTAACATACACCCGCAAGGTTGTCCTAATAGTCAGAAAAAGTGAAAAACGGACTACTTTTTGGGCCAATTCCACAAAGAGCCCTGTATTTCGTTAACCTTCCCAAGTAACTTTAACCGGGTTACTTGGTAGTCATATTGTTTACCACTCGGTAACCCTCTGTTACAATGGCTTTCGGTTAACGGTTACCTGGTAGGGTTAATGAAATACCGGGTTAAATAAAGAATTCGCCCACTTCGGGCAAAAATATGCAAATCGGTCTACCTTTAACGGAAAATTCGAAAATTTCACGTGTTTACATGACGTGCTACCTGGAAACGGAATACTGTTGGTTGCTCAGTCAGACCTTACTGGGTCATGTTTGCTACACAATGTGAAACACATAAGTTGTGTGTAACTGCATCAAAACATTCTCAAAATTAAGATGGGAGGTTTGTGGAGGTAAGCCAAAATTAATTCTTCACTCACTTCTACATGATCTTCTGCTGGTGACGCCCCTTCAATCAAATACACCACAACGGGTGGCGAAAGAGGTTGCCGGGTGCTCGGATCCGGGAATACTGAGAAAGTTTCACAATCATCCACTGAATATTCCAGTAAAAACTCTTCCGAGAACCTCAACTCTCCCTCTGATACAATCGAATCGTCCAATATAAGGACCTGCAATACCGAAATCTAATTCGAGCAAATCAACGCATGCAAAATGCACCCTGAAAAATCTCATAAAATGAAAAGTTTAGCAGTAAAATACATGTTTTCAAGTTAAAGAATGACGATTATTTGCTCCAATCTCAACGATTCAGTTCCACAAATTGCAATGCAATTTTCAAGTGCAGTATAAAGGATTGACACGCCGAGATTAGAGCACATAATCGTCCTATTTTGATAGTGAACAATTTTTCAAGTATTACACTAAAATCTGAACTCTAAAATCTAAAATAGAAACGAGTATGATAGCCGAAAAACCTCAAAATCATTCAAAATTTTACCTTCGCCTTGTCTTGAGAGAAGTCTGGTTCCGCCAGATACATTTTCCAACAGTGAAGCCTAGTGTGAACATGTATATCCGGGAAAGAGTGCATTAAGGGATTCAAAACCAGACCAGGAGGCAGGACTGCTTTCTGGAATGAGACAGTCTGGACGTGAAATGAACATTGACAAGACGAAAAGAGCAATACATGCGATTAAAATTAAGGGATTGACTAGTTTTCTTTTGAATTTAAGATAGTTTCTCGCGCACAGCATGGCTGTAAAACAAGGATACAGCGTACGCGTTTTACCAACAGCCGTGTAGCCCTGACTTTTGTAATTTACAACATTTACATACAAATGGAAATAACTGTACTTTCATGTTTTATGCTTTTTGTTATGTGGTTTTCCGGTGTTCGGTATTCTAATTTTCACATTATCTATTTGTCCACTTTCAGGTATTATAATAACAATGGTGAATCATAATATTGGTGACCTAATCGCTCATTCTCCTATAAATATCAAACACCTATCAGAGCTTCTGGATAAGGTGAGTTTTCTACTGGAACAGAACAGAACATACTACATACTTCATAACATCATATCATGCTAAATTTGTGTCATTATCACGTTCACGTTTACGTTCACGTTAGTTTATGATCAAATTCGTGTACAAGTTTCAAATTCACGTGATTAAATTCAACTGTTTCAGTAAGGGAATTGTTTCCTATAGTTAATTTCTAGTTAATCGCGTAATTAACATTAATTTACACATTCAGCCGGCGATATACGTTCACAATCGATTCCTCGTGAACTGCGATAGGCTGATTGGTTTTGTCAAGTGTGCAGACATTCATTATCTGGCAAGCTTTGTGATTGCGGAAGATGGGTCGATGATCAATGCTGTACACGTAACGTGTTATGATGAACGTCGTCTGAATACAAAGTGAGTTTTTTTTTACGCTTTTCCATGTTAAACTATTTAGAGTTTAATTTTTTCATCATTTCAAGATTACACGGGGTTACTTGTTCTTTTTAGTTCCTTTCACATTATCTCGTTTCTTGATTATTGACTATTTGCAGTGTTTCACCATAAAACAAACTTGTGAACTTTGGGAGCTACTTAGTATTCATGGTAGTGAGGTCCACAAAATTTAGGGTTAATGGGGATGCGGTGTTCGCTCTTTCTTCTGAGGAGAATGAACAAAAAGCCCAGGAGCTCATGCGGTCCCACAAAGTCAGGATGGATGATGTCGTCTTTGTAAGTAAGCTTCCATTCAACACATTCCAGTTTGATTGACGGGCTTGGTACTGTTTCTAATGTTTCTATTTCAACCGTAATACCTTCTTCTTAACACGATCGTTCGTAACTCGTTTTCCGAACAGTCCATCTCTTTGTGTTGTTCAAAATTTGGTAAACGTACCTCTGAACAATTTTAATCAATATTTGCTCCAGTTCAAAGTCCGGAACTTTTTTACATCTTTATTTCAGATCTACTCCACAATGCATCCAAAGTTGTTCATGTGCCCCAGAAGTCGTTTTCTGAGGGAAAAGAATCCGATCAAGATGTTTGGCGGTTAGTGACATTGAACTAAGTTATTTGCTCAACTCCCATTAAAAGCCTTATTGCAAACAATCAAAACATGTCGAGGGGATGATGAATTAAAAATAGATGAATCAGAACAATCAATTTTACTCCACAGCGCATTATTGGAACTCAGTGAACTGCGACTAATTCAGATCTTTTTTTTGCAGAACTGGTCATGGATGATAACATCCATTTCGATGAAAAGATCGACAAGAACCTAGTATCTAAGTAAAAATTACATTTGTCTGTTTATTTCAATGTCATGATACACGACTAATGTATTACGTTGATAGTTGATTGTTCTATTATATTGGGTGTTCTCTGTTGTCTCTTGTGGTTGGTACTATGTGTTGCTCACTTTCGTTCTGATTAGTGTTTATGTCATTTTGTTTAGCTGATATCTAAGTAGTTGATTCACTCAGTTGTGTTATCTTTCACGAATTAAACATTACTGGCTGCTGCGATTTTGAACTACCGTGATGGTTGATGTCTCAACAATATTGTGATGTTTTGCGATGTATTATTTGATATTTCATGTCTCATTTGACCATTTGTCACCCCTTCTCCTTTTGAGGTAACTATGTGATGAGTGTGAGAGAGGACGACTTCCCACACTTTGCCTTGCCGAAGAGACCAAGGACAGATGTAGTTCTAAGTGACGCCCTCAAGTGTCTAGGTAAGCCCAGGCAGTAATGTTTTATAGTTCATTTTCATAATTGAACCAGTGATACATACGCCTTTATCTCAGTATACAAGTTTATTGCGAGGTCATACTACGGATTTTACAGATCCCTGCGTTGAAACGTTGCTGTTAGCCGATAAACGGTTTTGTGATACCTTCGCTGCCCCACCCTCGCACCAACTTTGCAATGATAATTGTTGTGATGCTGGCTGTTTCCTACGGTTATGCAGGTACGTGTTGCTTTCCTCAACATCACATCTCACGCAGTTACTTATGCCTCAAACCAGTTCAGGTTTCGTAGTCGTGCTATCTTACACGGAGAAGAATCTTGTTTTTCAGTGTTGCACTTTTTGAAGCAGGATTCTATTGAATTGTTTAATATCCAAAATTTTCCAGGTTCACCATTTGCAAAACGAGGCTCATTTTGCAAGACAGTCTCTCTACCGTAATCAGGAAGTCGGACAAATCTTCTGTATACAGAACCTTCCTGTCTCCTTTTGTCTCCCACATTCAGTCGACTGGAGAGGTTATTCTGAACGCTCGCCTTGATGAAACTGAGATTTGTCCTCTGATGGTGGCACGGATCATGGGAATATCTCTGAATAAGTAAGCGTTTTGAACATAATTTTTAATTTTATTCTCCAGTCGACCACCCGCACGCATTTTTTGTTCCATAATTCAAAATTATGAATGTATTATGTATGTGACTCTTTAGGGACTCTCAACTGCTTTTATTCTTTACCGGAACAGAAGCGATATTTACAAAACGAATATGCGTAGTTTCAGGCTTCTTACAATAGTGAAAACCATTCACCTCCCTGATCTCCCTCACGGCAGAACTGGCATGAGGTACCACTCGTCCAACACTCATGCATGTATAGCTAGAGGAGCAGCGATACTCGAAAATCTGGTGCAGGAACACCCGTGTGGTGGATTTTTGGTCCCTCCAGGACTCACTAAGAGGTGATTCATTTCTCGTAACATTTTTCATACAACAACACGCAATTAACAAATAACACCAAAGTTGTGAAACTACATAATAGTCCATTCAACAGCCACGTGGTCTCTCTAAAAATATTGCACACTACGTCGGTTTGCCAATTAACCGGTTCTCATTCAACTAGGGGGGTTTTTATCAATTTCCGTGCTTATAACCACGAGTGGTGAGGCGAAAGTCAACATTTTTTTTCCAACAGCACATAATTTTTCGACATTTGCAGTTATCTGTTGACGAAATGCGACACAACGAGAAAGTTCAAATGGACCACATTCAAGCAGTCTATGAAACAACGCTTTTTCTTTCGAAAGGTGAGAACTCGCTCAGTTGTGAGAGTAATTTTCTAAATAATTATCTACCTTTTCCAATTGTTGTGAGCTTTCACAAACTTTCTCATTTCTCACTCCTTTAAAATCTAAAAATCAGGTGGTGACCTTGCTCGCAGACCTCATAGTACTCTCTCTTCCTGCAAGAACCACAAATTCAACTCTCATTGGTTATTGTTTGTGTTATTTTATGAACGTTCCACGTAAGTCTTGGACTTGATTTACTTTCATCACATCTCATGGTCAATTCCAGAAAGATGGGCATTTGAGATGTACTATTTGTTCTGCACTCAACAAAGGAATGCTAGGCAAAAGTAGAAGAGCAGTGAATAAACAGCAACTGGAAGCAGCGCGAACTGTACATTTCCAGGACGTGAGGTAGGCTATTCTAACATCTTTTCTTCCCACACGGAAGCGAAATTTCGTTTGAATGTGGTGCGTTTGCAATCCTGTTTATCTACAAAAATGTAAGCTCGACGAAGGGTGCTTGACTAATGCCTTGGTATTTCTAACGTATCCAGTGAAGTAAACAACACTTTGTATTTCAATTTCAGAACTGAACGGCAGATCGTGTCTAACGCTGAGGAGATTTCGAGGACGGACCCTCTAAGAGTTTTGGTGCTCAACCATGATGGCATGTCGCGGGACGGCACCAAACTACCATCCTGGTTTTGTCGAGCGAAGACCGTTGGTGACGACAAACGTCTATTGTGTCCTCTACACGGAGTGCAAGTATCCCGAACCTCGGAAAGTAAGTTCACGATTTTCCTAGTCCTTCCTTGAGTTAAGTAATTTTTACAGATACCGTAGTTAACCATGCCAATATGAAGCTTACTTCCCGCGATCACAACCTATAATGCAGTTGTATTTATCCTCAATCAACATCTTAGTTTGGTAAAAATGCGAATTCACTATTTGTTTCTCATTACACTGTGCCATGACACAATCAGTATCATATTTTGCTGATTATGCAATTCCCTCACACTTCTCTTTTTTTCAGGCAATACCATGTTCTCCAATTCAATATTCCTGAATCCCGGTGCATTACTCTCCGGGGGCACTAACTACTACATTGCGTCCATTCTCCACACTTTGAGCTTGGTGAGTTTTTCCAAACTGGTAAACTCTAAAGTATGGGTGCCTCGGAAACATATGATTCCATCTCTACTACAATAGACTGTAAATTCTCTTTTCTGATTCATTATCTTAGTCATTCACTCTCTATTATGACCGTTATGTTCATTATTTCAACGAGTTTTAATTGTTCATTTTTTCACTGTAACAGGTTTATGTTACTCAGATCGATGTCGTTCCACCTACGCTAGTACTGCTGCAAGACAATGTCGCTGGAAACAAGTCTGATGTTTTTTATTCCTTCATCGGCTGGTTGCTTTTGGTGTTCCCGACCATTAAAAATGTGAGTTTTCTTGAACTAATCTCGAGTTTCCGACTCACTTACTTGCAAATGGATCGACTTTGTTTGTTACTTCACGGAATCACCCGTCTTTATTGGAATCGGTCTCTCGAACTACCCCAATTGCAATAATAGTGCATTTACTTCCTACCCAACTCCATAATTTCGTTTCTCAAATAGAACATCCGATTTTCAATAATTTTTAGTGGACAACAAATTCTTTCCATTTATGCTTACTTGCTTCATACAGAGGGAACCGTTTCACTTCTCAGCTCACTTCAATGTTTCTAGATTCATCTGATCTACTACATGGTTGGTCATACACACTCAACAGTGGACGGTATCTTTGGAGTTGTCAAGAACAAATTCGGTACACGGTATGTCACAACTGTCGAAGGTAAATCGTTTTCACAGTTACTTGTTCAGCAACCTCGTTGATAGGTTGAAAACAGTTCCAAAATAGAATAACTTCATTTTTACGATGAACATCATGCCCAAACTTGTTCATTTGTGGCTCGTTTCGATGTAATCTGGATAACCATTTACAACTACCAGATCTAACCGCTTAACACAAGCTAATTCCGATGAGCCGCAATCCTTGTCAATTGCTTATTAACAGTTTCTCCCATTTTATCAATTTGCGGAAAACCTTGAACTTTATTACGGTTTGGCTGCTTATTATTAAGTTTGTCGACAGGTATCTCTCTCTGTTTATAGACGTGGAATTAATATTGGACGAAATGCTGAGTGTATCTGAAGTATCGGTCTCCCCTCGAGTCTGGAATTTTGAGCCGATCAAACAATTCACGAAGAAAATAGAGGGTAGAAACCTACAACACCAGATGGTGTTTTTCCGTGACGACAACGGAGGTGAGACGTTTTGAATTCATTTGAGAATTCGTAACTATTATTGGATGTATTCATTGACTAACTTTTCCGAATCTGGTGGAAAACGATTTTGGCACTTGCCACCCAGATGTGAAGCGACGTTGTTTGATTTATCTGCTCGTTTCCGTTAGTTTCCGGCGTGGGAAAATGAGAGTGAAATCAGGATCACTATCATTTGTGCTCAATTACAGAACATAGCCAAAGATTGATCCCCTGATCGTAATTATTCTCTAATAATTGTCCTCAGACATTCACTGGCTAGTGGACAAAAAAAGTCGAAATTCATTATTTCATTCATTAGTCTAAGTCTCCAACTATAATCATAAGTTTGCAGATGTCAAGTTCAAATACGCTCACTTCATGCGCTCTTCAAAATTCTACGCAGAAGAACAAAGCGGCGCCGACGAGTGGGCTCTGTTTCAGGTGATCTACTTTCTACGTACACTAGAACGTCCTTTTCAAATATTACAACTGTGAGTTTGCTTGAAGGATTCCAACAATGTTTTTTCCCCAATGTTTGCTTCAAAACAGTGTTTCAGCCAGGAAAACAAGGCCCGGCCACTGAGTTTCGTCCACATTCCATACCTTTTGACGTTGCGCCATTCGACCAGATCTGCAAAGACTTCGTTGCCGCCTCAGAAGGGTTTCTGAGCCAGGAAGAACATGATCTTGTGCTGGGAACTCCCAACAGGGTCAAGGATTGTTACATTTCTTCCGGTGAGTTAGACCTTTTCTCATTGTACTGAACTATTCCGCGCCCTCATTTGTCTATAAAACAGTCTTACCAACCAGCTTTAAGTATTTTTCACTATATTTACGTGAACTCTTCAGTTAAATCTCCAGTGAATGGTAATTCATCCAATGAAACTGTTTTTTGTTTGTAACTCTGTAACGTAGTATGAACTTAATTAGTCTTTAAAGAACAATAAATTTTTTTAGCTGAGCTGGCTGACGTCATCATGGCCATTCGAAATGCGTCAATGTCTCCTCACATGTCCAGCGTTCTCCCACTCGGCAGCGATGAGGTTCTGGGAAAAGTGTTGGCGGATCTAGGAGTGAAACCATCTCGCAAATGGAAACCCGTGAAAGTTTGCACCACTACTCGTACCCCCCACTAAGCCTGCCAAGAAAACTAGCTAGTTTTTCATTAACATGTCAACTTCCTTCATTTGCGAGTTTCTTGCCTAGTATTCCACTTTAACAGTGATGCTGTATTCAAAAAGTTTCCTGCAGTACTCGTAATTTCGCTCTCAACACAGTTTGTGATTACTAATTTGAAGCTAAGTATTTTTATCATAGCTTATTACTGGAATAGCCTTTATGTGAATTCAATTCATTTATTTGCTCAATAATTTGAATACATACATTTAAAGTCACGCTGATTCCATCCTATTTCGGTTCATGTACACTCTGCAAAACTCGAAATTTTTTCCACGAAACATTTGTCGTTTTCGAACAGTTTGCCACGGATTTTTTTCTGGTTATTCTCTGGTTTCCTCTCTGCCAAGTGAATGCTCTTCGGTAGATAGGCCTCGGCACAGATGTATTGTTCTCATAACTGGCCAATACACCATTAGAAAGCCCGGATTTGTTCTCCAACAGTACATTTCTACATCTACATACGTTTTGATGCACATTTTATGAATAAAAGCACAAAACAGTGTAATTTCATCTGTTTTCCCCGATTTGCCGAGAAGAATCTCCACTCGAAGACTGATACGACAAAATGGCCGAAATCTCTTTTTTGTTAAAGACTGTAAGGGTTCTTCGTACGATTTTTGGGGTACCTTTTTTTTTGAGCGAGCGCAGCGAGCGAACCCGTCGATGAAATTTTTTTACTTTTTTTATAGAAAGTTTGTAAAAGACTTGTACTATCGATATACGTAGGAATATTTTTCTCACGTGTCACACGTGTCACGTTATTCACGTGTGAGTAGGTGCACGAGCTCGATTTTTTTGAGTGGATTTTTTTCGACGCCGGCTGGCGGTTGGCGCGTTTGAGATACAAGTTGGATATAATTATATAAAATGACCCCCCTCCCGAGCCCAATCGGTACATGCAAGAAAGTAGACGGAAATTTCCACGCGAAGCGCGGCGCGACGCGTCGAAAAGTGCAAAAAATAATCAAAAACATGTTTTTCTGGATTTTCTCGGTTCGCGTTGAGAATTGAATCGGCGAAGTACGAAAAATTAAAAAATTATTGTGCGCCTTGGAATTCTGAGTCGAATGGTGCCGGTTGCGCACGACCGGACCGATTCCGCCGATCGTGGTTGTACTTTTTAGTTTCGTGCACTTTTCCGTTTTGAAGAGATGGCAGAACGGAATTGGCTCAATTTTGAATATAACTTAGGAATTGATGAGAAAATATGATTGGCATCGAAAAATTGTTGAATTTGTGATTTTACCGATTTTTTGGAGGTCAAACGTGTTTTGACCTACCACAGGTCGGCGGTGGGTCAAATTTGATTCTACTTGACGGAGAAAGATGCGCAATTCGAAACGGTTTAAGTAATTGTTTGTTTCAAAAAATTTCATTGATAACTTTTTTTGTAACGCAACAAAAACAGTTTTTTGGCCAAAAACGTGTTTCACATAAGGGTCCCCCCTGTGGTGAAAAAACTTCTTTGTCTCTGATTCGGCTAAATTTTGGATATATGATGGTGAATAGGCTAACTAAGACATTCATCTTGGTTTTAGCAAGAAAAAATAAGTTTCACGTTTTCACGACCGAAAATAGTCGATTTTTCACATTTTCAAAGTGTTGCAGTTCGGAGCTCTGGAGAAGAGGTGAGTGTTGGTGGGGTGAAATCGAGTAAAACAATTTTAGATGTCACAGGTTGTCAGCTACTTGAAAATGTAATAACATTTCTTCATTTCATGTTTTGACCTACTTTTTCGGCAACGTTTTAAAAATGGTCAATTTCGGACGGTTTTGACCTACCTGTGAGGTGTTGACTTTACCTTTGATCACAGTTCTCCGATTAAATGTAGATAATTACCCCATAATCAGTTTGACACCTCCAACCTGTCAATCGGTTCACGCAAATCTTCACAGGGACCGTCAGAAGGTCAATTTCGGACGTTGACTTCTCGAACCAGCCATCTGGCAGCCTAATCACCTATATGGGCAAGTAGAGCTTGAAGAGTAGATCATTTCTCCAAAAAAAACTTTTTCATATCTTCCAAAATCAGCTAGCAAGAGGTGAACGCGCTCCGCCACCCGCCGCCGCCCGATCATATACGAGCGAGTCAACCCTCTGCTGCCGGAAACAGGATAGCACCGCGATTGCGTGTTAGACCGCAGTCTCAGGGCCCGGGTTCGATCCCGCCGGAGACAGTAGTCTAAAAGTTGGTTTGCAAAAGTTTCTCATTTTTTGCATTACTATTTCATGATTATATGTACAAAGGTGAACTTTGTAGTAGAGTTTACAATATTCTAATGTTGTTCACGAATTTTTAATTCAAGAACATTCAAATTCCGGCCAAATTCGGAGGTTTGGCTCTGGTTTGAAGGGTAGATGAAGCGAATGATCTGAAAATGGAGTGATTATAGGGTAACTCGATGCGCTGAACATTTCTAGAACAATTTCAGGTCACGTGCTAGCACGTGGGCCAAAACTGACAATTTTTTGAAGCTCGAAATAGAAGTTGCTTTGGTGGTGGACGGCCGTGTGGGTTTATGGGTGGGGATATGTTGTTAGAAATTGTTTCTCCCCCTAGAAAACTTTACGGGCTTTCTAATGGTGTATTGTGTGAAAAATTTTGTCCACCCTATTTTTCACAAAAAGTTGGTAACCCAAGTTGGCGGATCAAATTCAGTAAAGACGAAATTTTGAGCCGGGGTCAATTAGTAAACTAGTTCAAATAGATGGCAGGGTGCTTAAAGTTGGTAACCTAGTATCTAAAGTATCTATGAACATATTCTGGAAGTTTTGTGATGATATCTTCAAAACTGCCAAAAAACTGGGGTTTTTAAGCAACGGTTTTGGTAATTTTTGGGGGTGGCTAACTTGAAAAGCTATTGAAATACAATGTTTTGATGCGGAAACTACTAGAATACGGTTTTCAACTATGGCGAATCTGAATATCAACATTAGAATGTTACTGGGTGGCTGCAACTACACGTAAACGTGGCTGGCTGGCTTAAAGGGTGGCACTAAAGTAGAAGGTGTCAGTTATCGGACCAGCTGAAAATCATTTTCAGAATTCGAGATATGGTTTTTCGGAATCAGCGTCAAATTCTGAGACGAATAGTTGTTCAATCGAACAATTTCCACGTGTTTCACGTTTCTCTCAATTTCAGCCGAGAAATTCAAAATTTGGATTTTCGTCATTTTTATGCATCTCGTTGGGAGCTTCAAAATGGACAGAAAGATCTGAAACGTGCAATACTCAGAGACATGCATAATATTAGTGTACTCTGTGAACACTAAGTCCAAATCACGAAAATTGATCGAGATATACAAGTCGAAAATATCGATTTTCTCACTTTCTAATGGGAAAGATAAGCGCTCACTCCTCAATAAAGCTGGTAAGGGGTTTTCGTTGGTTTTTTTGACATGACTGCCTTTAGATGCACCTTGTGAGGGTGGTTGTCAACGGATTTCTTTGATTTTCGCAACAAAAGTTGTGCAAAGCTCTGGCTACCGGAAAATGTTTGACTTTTCATGATATATCCTTGCGCGGCGCGCAGCGACGCGTTTATTCGGGCGCAGACTTGCAAAAATCCTAGAAAAGCGCATTTCACTTGTGCTAATGACTCGTTTGCAACATTTTTACTAAGCAGGGCTCAGGCTAGCCATCATTCCTAGAAAAGCTCGCTTCACTTCAGTGGTTCGGCTCGTTCCACTTCAGTGGCTGGCTGGTTTACTGTTATACCAGATAAAAAGGCTTAGGCTCAGGCTAACCATGATTCTTAGAAGATCTCGTTCCACTTTAATGGCTGGCTCGTTCACTTTATTTTTACCAGATAACAAGGCTTAGGCTAACCATGATTCTTAGAAAAGCTCGTTCCACTTCAATGGCTGGCTCGTTCACTGTATGCTTACCAGATAACAAGGCTTAGGCTATACATAATCCTGGGCCAATAAAACCGGGGACAGTGGCAACTTCTCTGACCGCGCAGCGACATTTATTCAATCTTGCCGCGCAGCGATGCCCGTTCCCTACTTCACTCCGGGGACAGTGGCAATTTTCCCTGGCCGCGCAGCGACCCTTTTCCAATCTTGCCGCGCAGCGATGCCCATTCCTTACATTACCCATGGCCGCGCAGCGGCCCTTTTCCAATCTTGCCGCGCAGCGATGCCCGTTCCCTACTTCACTCCGGGGACAGTGGCAATTTTCCCTGGCAGCGCAGCGACCCTTTTCCAATCTTGCCGCGCAGCAATGCCCATGCCTTACATTACCCATGGCCGCGCAGCGGCCTTTTTCCAATCTTGCCGCGCAGCGATGCCCGTTCCCTACTTTACTTCGGGGACAGTGGCAATTTTCCCTGGCCGCGCAGCGATGCCCATTCCTTACATTACCCATGGCCGCGCAGCGGCCTTTTTCCAATCTTGCCGCGCAGCGATGCCCGTTCCCTACTTTACTTCGGGGACAGTGGCAATTTTCCCTGGCCGCGCAGCGATGCCCATTCCTTACATTACCCATGGCCGCGCAGCGGCCCTTTTCCAATCTTGCCGCGCAGCGATGCCCGTTCCCTACTTTACTTCGGGGACAGTGGCAATTTTCCCTGGCCGCGCAGCGGCATTTTTCCAATCTTGCCGCGCAGCGATGCCATTTTTTACATTACCCATGGCCGCGCAGCGGCCCTTTTCCAATCTTGCCGCGCAGCGATGCCATTTTTTACATTACCCATGGCCGCGCAGCGGCCCTTTTCCAATCTTGCCGCGCAGCGATGCCCCTTCCATCACTCCCAAGCTTGCCGCGCAGCGATGCCCACTAGTAAACCTGGTTGCCCAGCCCCGAGTTATTAACAGCCGCGCAGCGGCTGCCTCAATAATTGATAATGACGTGCGCTGCGCGCACGGCCAATAGACGCGGCGGCCGCGCCGCCGGCACTAAAACACCTATAACTTGGCTGAAAATGGCTGGATTTTCAAAAAAAAATTTTTTTTTTAAATGAAAGAAATTGAATTAAATAATAATAAAAAAAGGGAACAGTGGTTCCACAGTTCTAAAGGGACCGCTAGTCTGAAAATAAACGCCTGTTACTGAAATCTTTTATTTTGCACGGTCTTATATAAAGTCGTATTAGGTTTTTGTAGCTGGGAGCAACAGACTTGATAGCCGTATGAACCGTTCTCTGTAGCTGCAAGGCGAAGAGTCAATAACCGCGTTAATTTGTCTTTTGTGGCTGTGCGCCACAGAATATAAAGTCGTATTAGGTTTTTGTAGCTGGGAGCAACAGACTTGATAGCCGTATGATTTTTTTTTTCTGTAGCTGCAAGGCAAAGAGTCAATAACCGCGTAATTTGTCTTTTGTGGCTGTGCGCCACAGAATATATAGTCGTCTTAGGTTCTTGTAGCTGGGAGCAACAGATTTGATAGCCGTATGAACTGTTCTCTGTAACTGCAAGCCAAAGAGTCGATAACAGCGTTAATTCGTATTTTGTGGCTGTGCGCCACAGAATAGATTGTCGTATTAGGTTTTTGTAGCTGGGAGCAACAGACTTGATAGCCGTATGAACTGTTTTCTGTAAATGCAAGCCAAAGAGTCGATAACCGCGTAAATTCGTATTTTGTGGCTGTGCGCCACAGAATAGATTGTCGTATTAGGTTTTTGTAGCTGGGAGCAACAGATTTGATAGCCGTATGAACTGTTCTCAGTAGCTGCAAGACAAAGAGTCAATAACCGCGTTAATTTGTCTTTTGTGGCTGTGCGCCACAGAATATTAAGTCGTATTAGGTTTTTGTAGCTGTGAGCAACACACTTGATAGCCGTACAAGCTTTTTTCTGTAGCTGCAAGCCACAGAGTCAATAACCGCGTCAATTCGTACTTTGTGGTTGTGCACCACAGAATAGATTGTCGTATTAGGTTTTTGTAGCTGGGAGCAACAGACTTGATAGCCGTATAAACTTTTTTTCTGTAGCTGCAAGCTAATGAGTCGATAACCGCGTTAATTCGTATTTCGTGGCTGTGCGCCACAGAATATATAGTCGTCTTAGGTTCTTGTAGCTGTGAGCAACAGACTTGATAGCCGTATAATCTTTTTTCTGTAGCTGCAAGGCAAAGAGTCAATAACCGCGTTAATTTGTCTTTTGTGGCTGTGCGCCACAGAATATAAAGTCGTATTAGGTTTTTGTAGCTGGGAGCAACAGACTTGATAGCCGTATGATGTTTTTTTCTGTAGCTGCAAAGCAAAGAGTCAATAACCGCGTTAATTCGTATTTTGTGGCTGTGCGCCACAGAATAGATTGTCGTATTAGGTTTTTGTAGCTGGGAGCAACAGACTTGATAGCCGTATAAACTTTTTTTCTGTAGCTGCAAGCTAATGAGTCGATAACCGCGTTAATTCGTATTTCGTGGCTGTGCGCCACAGAATATATAGTCGTCTTAGGTTCTTGTAGCTGTGAGCAACAGACTTGATAGCCGTATAATCTTTTTTCTGTAGCTGCAAGGCAAAGAGTCAATAACCGCGTTAATTTGTCTTTTGTGGCTGTGCGCCACAGAATATAAAGTCGTATTAGGTTTTTGTAGCTGGGAGCAACAGACTTGATAGCCGTATGATGTTTTTTTCTGTAGCTGCAAAGCAAAGAGTCAATAACCGCGTTAATTCGTATTTTGTGGCTGTGCGCCACAGAATAGATTGTCGTATTAGGTTTTTGTAGCTGGGAGCAACAGACTTGATAGCCGTATGAACCGTTCTCTGTAGCTGCAAGGCGAAGAGTCAATAACCGCGTTAATTTGTCTTTTGTGGCTGTGCGCCACAGAATATATAGTCGTCTTAGGTTCTTGTAGCTGTGAGCAACACACTTGGTAGCCGTATAAGCTTTTTTTTATAGCTGCAAGCCACAGAGTCAATAACCGCGTTAATTCGTACTTTCTGGTTGTGCACCACAGGAAAGATAGTTGTATTAAGTTTTGTAGCTGGGAGCAACAGATTTGATAGCCGTATGAACTGTTCTCTGTAACTGCAAGCCAAAGAGTCGATAACATCGTTAATTCGTACTTTGTGGTTGTGCACCACAGAATAGATTGTCGTACTAGGTTTTTGTAGCTGGGAGCAACAGACTTGATAGCCGTGTAAACTTTTTCTGTAGCTGCAAGATAAAGAGTCGATAACCGCGTTAATTCGTATTTCGTGGCTGTGCGCCACAGAATAGATTGTCGTATTAGGTTTTTTGTAGCTGGGATCAACAGACTTGATAGCCGTATGAACTGTTTTCTGTAAATACAAGCCAAAGAGTCGATAACCGCGTAAATTCGTATTTCGTGGCTGTGCGCCACAGAATAGATAGTCGTATTACTTTCTTGTAGCTGGGAGCAACAGACTTGATAGCCGTACAAACCTTTTTTTCTGTAGCTGCAAGGCAAAGAGTCAATAACCGCCTTAATTCGTCTTTTGTGGCTGTGCGCCACAGAATATTCAGTCGTATTAGGTTCTTGTAGCTGTGAGCAACACACTTGATAGCCGTATAAACTTTTTTCTGTAACTGCAAGACAAAGAGTCAATAACCGCGTTAATTTGTCTTTTGTGTCTGTGCGCCACAGAATATATAGTCGTCTTAGGTTCTTGTAGCTGTGAGCAACACACTTGGTAGCCGTATAAGCTTTTTTCTGTAGCTGCAAGCCAATGAGTCAATAACCGCGTTAATTCGTACTTTGTGGTTGTGCACCACAGAAAAGATAGTTGTATTAAGTTTTTGTAGCTGGGAGCAACAGATTTGATAGCCGTATGAACTGTTCTCTGTAACTGCAAGCCAAAGAGTCGATAACAGCGTTAATTCGTATTTTGTGGCTGTGCGCCACAGAATAGATGGTCGTATTAGGTTTTTGTAGCTGGGAGCAACAGCCTTGATAGCCGTATGAACTGTTCTCTGTAACTGCGAGCCAAAGAGTCGATAACCGCGTAAATTCGTATTTCGTGGCTGTGCGCCACAGAATAGATAGTCGTATTACTTTCTTGTAGTTGGGAGCAACAGACTTGATAGCCGTATAAACTTTTTTTCTGTAGCTGCAAGCTAATGAATCGATAACCGCGTTAATTCGTACTTCGTGGCTGTGCGCCACAGAATAGATAGTCGTATTAGGTTTTTGTAGCTGGGAGCAACAGACTTGATAGCCGTATAAATTTTTTTCTGTAGCTGCAAGGCAAATAGTGACAAGAAAAGTAAACCCAGTTCAAGAGTTTCTACTCAACGGAATTCGTTGAAAATTGTGGAAGACATGTGATACCTACTCAAACACTCGCGGAGCAAAAAAAATTCAAGAAAAAATTGTTTTACTCAAAGTTATAGACATTTTTCGGAACGTGTCTGCGTCTCTCCATTTAGCACGCTCTCTCACTCTCTCTGTCCGGTCGACAACTCAAACTGTATTGTAACTTAGAGTAACAATTACCGATTTGCTCGAAAATTGAAATATGATGCCATCGTGACTTTTATTTGAGTATGAAGTATTCTATTCCTGACGTCCTTCAGGATTCTGGAGACCGGATGACGTCATTTTTGAAAAGTGCAAAGTTGACGTCACATATATTTTCAAATGATGATAATATCTTAGAAAGGGTCAATCAACGGAGAAACTCAATTTAAAAGTGACGTATTCTGAGATTCTGGAGACCAGATGACGTCATTTTTGAAAAGTGCAAAGTTGACGTCACATATATTTTTAAACGATGGTAGTATCTTAGAAAGGGTCAATTAACGGTGAAACTCAATCTGAGAGTGATGTATTCTGGGATTCTGGAGACCGGATGACGTCATTTTTGAAAAGTGCAAAGTTGACGTCACATATATTTTTAAACGATGGTAATATCTTAGAAAGGGTCAATCAACGGAGAAACTCAATCTAAAAGTGACGTATTCTGAGATTCTGGAGACCGGATGACGTCATTTTTGAAAAGTGCAAAGTTGACGTCACATATATTTTCAAATGATGGTAATATCTTAGAAAGGGTCAATCAACGGAGAAACTCAATCTAAAAGTGACGTATTCTGAGATTCTGGAGACCAGATGACGTCATTTTTGAAAAGTGCAAATTTGACGTCACATATATTTTTAAACGATGGCAATATCTTAGAAAGGGTCAATTAACGGTGAAACTCAATCTGAGAGTGATTTATTCTGGGATTCTGGAGACCAGATGACGTCGATTTTGAAAAGTGCAAAGTTGACGTCACATATATTTTCAAACGATAGTAATATCTTAGAAAGGGTCAATTAACGGTGAAACTCAATCTGAGAGTGATGTATTCTGGGATTCTGGAAGCCGGATGACGTCATTTTTGAAAAGTGCAAAGTTGACGTCACATATATTTTTAAACGATGGTAATATCTTAGAAAGGGTCAATCAACGGAGAAACTCAATCTAAAAGTGACGTATTCTGAGATTCTGGAGACCAGATGACGTCATTTTTGAAAAGTGCAAAGTTGACGTCACATATATTTTTAAACGATGGTAATATCTTAGAAAGGGTCAATCAACGGAGAAACTCAATCTAAAAGTGACGTATTCTGAGATTCTGGAGACCAGATGACGTCATTTTTGAAAAGTGCAAATTTGACGTCACATATATTTTTAAACGATGGCAATATCTTAGAAAGGGTCAATTAACGGTGAAACTCAGTCTGAGAGTGATGTATTCTGGGATTCTGGAGACCAGATGACGTCATTTTTGAAAAGTGCAAAGTTGACGTCACATATATTTTTAAACGATGGTAATATCTTAGAAAGGGTCAATTAACGGTGAAACTCAATCTGAGAGTGATGTATTCTGGGATTCTGGAGACCAGATGACGTCATTTTTGAAAAGTGCAAAGTTGACGTCACATATATTTTTAAACGATGGTAATATCTTAGAAAGGGTCAATTAACTGTGAAACTCAATCTGAGAGTGATGTTTTCTGGGATTCTGGAGACCAGATGACGTCGATTTTGACAAGTGCAAAGTTGACGTCACATATATTTTTAAACGATGGTA
Organism: Litoditis marina; assembly: GCA_964036275.1. NCBI lineage: Eukaryota > Metazoa > Nematoda > Chromadorea > Rhabditida > Rhabditidae > Litoditis > Litoditis marina. The sequence goes on from CAXIWQ010000255.1 coordinate 46,693, forward strand.
ATATCTTAGAAAGGGTCAATTAACGGTGAAACTCAATCTGAGAGTGATTTATTCTGGGATTCTGGAGACCAGATGACGTCGATTTTGAAAAGTGCAAAGTTGACGTCACATATATTTTTAAAAGATGGTAATATCTTAGAAAGGGTCAATTAACGGTGAAACTCAATCTGAGAGTGATGTATTCTGGGATTCTGGAGACCAGATGAAGTCGATTTTGAAAAGTGCAAAGTTGACGTCACATATATTTTCAAATGCTGAAAATATCTTAAAAATGGTATATTAACGACAAAACTTTATGTAATAATGACTTATTCTGGAAATCAGAAGGCCAGATGAGGTCAACTCTCAAAAATTGACGTGAAATATGTTTTCGAATGCTGAAAGTTTCTTAGAAATGGTCAATTTACGATGAAACTTCATTCAAACATGACGTATTCTGGGATTCTGAAGAGCAGAGGGCAGAAAGTAAGTTTTTAGAACTGCAATGTTGACGTCATATTTTTCTCAAATGATAGTAATACTCGGCAAGTGGTTCATTAAGAAAACAATTTTATCTGCACCGTACAGATCAAACCACTTCTCTACATACCTACGGCATGTAAACAAAAAGAGAAAAATTCATGAAAAAGTGGGGGCCCAACGACTGTGAGATTTGTCTTCTGCTGTGCGCCCCTTAGACAACTACTCTCAAATGGAGCAGCTACTGCTACAAAAACCGAAAAATACTCATGTATAACTGTTAATTACAAACATACAAAAGTCGTAAAATATTTTTTCAAACCTGTAAACTAGAATCTGTGAATAACCGAAAAATACTAATATACTCAAGTATAACTGTTCATTACAAACATACAAAAGTCGTAAAATATTTTCTCAAACCTGTAAACTAGAATCTACAAATCACAGATGTTAACTCAACGTAGTCAATTATAGAGTTCCTGGTTTTGTGCACAATGGTTGGTGTTTTTGATCATTACTTCAATTCTAGGTGCTATAACGTTCGGCATATTATTCAACAGTTGTTCTCTCTTTCGCAGCTGTGACTTGTAGATTCTAGTTTACAGGTTTGAGAAAATATTTTACGACTTTTGTATGTTTGTAATGAACAGTTATACTTGAGTATATTAGTATTTTTCGGTTATTCACAGATTCTAGTTTACAGGTTTGAAAAAATATTTTACGACTTTTGTATGTTTGTAATTAACAGTTATACATGAGTATTTTTCGGTTTTTGTAGCAGTAGCTGCTCCATTTGAGAGTAGTTGTCTAAGGGGCGCACAGCAGAAGACAAATCTCACAGTCGTTGGGCCCCCACTTTTTCATGAATATATAGTCGTCTTAGGTTCTTGTAGCTGTGAGCAACACACTTGGTAGCCGTATAAGCTTTTTTTTGTAGCTGCAAGCCACAGAGTCAATAACCGCGTTAATTCGTACTTTCTGGTTGTGCACCACAGGAAAGATAGTTGTATTAAGTTTTTGTAGCTGGGAGCAACAGATTTGATAGCCGTATGAACTGTTCTCTGTAACTGCAAGCCAAAGAGTCGATAACAGCGTTAATTCGTACTTTGTGGTTGTGCACCACAGAATAGATTGTCGTATTAGGTTTTTGTAGCTGGGAGCAACAGACTTGATAGCCGTGTAAACTTTTTTCTGTAGCTGCAAGATAAAGAGTCGATAACCGCGTTAATTCGTATTTCGTGGCTGTGCGCCACAGAATAGATTGTCGTATTAGGTTTTTTGTAGCTGGGAGCAACATACTTGATAGCCGTATGAACTGTTTTCTGTAAATACAAGCCAAAGAGTCGATAACCGCGTAAATTCGTATTTCGTGGCTGTGCGCCACAGAATAGATAGTCGTATTACTTTCTTGTAGCTGGGAGCAACAGACTTGATATCCGTATAAACCTTTTTTCTGTAGCTGCAAGGCAAAGAGTCAATAACCGCGTTAATTCGTCTTTTGTGGCTGTGCGCCACAGAATATTCAGTCGTATTAGGTTCTTGTAGCTGTGAGCAACACACTTGATAGCCGTACAAGCTTTTTTTTGTAGCTGCAAGGCAAAGAGTCAATAACCGCGTTAATTTGTCTTTTGTGGCTGTGCGCCACAGAATATAAAGTCGTATTAGGTTTTTGTAGCTGGGAGCAACAGACTTGATAGCCGTATGATTTTTTTTTCTGTAGCTGCAAGGCAAAGAGTCAATAACCGCGTTAATTCGTATTTTGTGGCTGTGCGCCACAGAATAGATTGTCGTATTAGGTTTTTGTAGCTGGGAGCAACAGATTTGATAGCCGTATGAACCGTTCTCTGTAGCTGCAAGGCGAAGAGTCAATAACCGCGTTAATTTGTCTTTTGTGGCTGTGCGCCACAGAATATATAGTCGTCTTAGGTTCTTGTAGCTGTGAGCAACACACTTGGTAGCCGTATAAGCTTTTTTTTGTAGCTGCAAGCCACAGAGTCAATAACCGCGTTAATTCGTACTTTGTGGTTGTGCACCACAGAAAAGATAGTTGTATTAAGTTTTTGTAGCTGGGAGCAACAGATTTGATAGCCGTATGAACTGTTCTTTGTAACTGCAAGCCAAAGAGTCGATAACAGCGTTAATTCGTATTTTGTGGCTGTGCGCCACAGAATAGATTGTCGTATTAGGTTTTTGTAGCTGGGAGCAACAGACTTGATAGCCGTATAAACTTTTTTTCTGTAGCTGCAAGCTAATGAGTCGATAACCGCGTTAATTCGTATTTCGTGGCTGTGCGCCACAGAATATTCAATCGTATTAGGTTCTTGTAGCTGTGAGCAACACACTTGATAGCCGTACAAGCTTTTTTTCTGTAGCTGCAAGCCACAGAGTCAATAACCGCGTCAATTCGTACTTTGTGGTTGTGCACCACAGAATAGATTGTCGTATTAGTTTTTTGTAGCTGGGAGCAACAGACTTGATAGCCGTATAAACTTTTTTTCTGTAGCTGCAAGCTAATGAGTCGATAACCGCGTTAATTCGTATTTCGTGGCTGTGCGCCACGGGATAGATAGTCGTATTAGGATTTTGTAGCTGGGAGCAACAGACTTGATAGCCGTGTGAACTTTTTTCTGTAGCTGCAAGATAAAGAGTCGATAACCGCGTAAATTCGTATTTCGTGGCTGTGCGCCACAGAATAGATAGTCGTATTACTTTCTTGTAGCTGGGAGCAACAGACTTGATATCCGTATAAACCTTTTTTCTGTAGCTGCAAGGCAAAGAGTCAATAACCGCGTTAATTCGTCTTTTGTGGCTGTGCGCCACAGAATATTCAGTCGTATTAGGTTCTTGTAGCTGTGAGCAACACACTTGATAGCCGTACAAGCTTTTTTTTGTAGCTGCAAGGCAAAGAGTCAATAACCGCGTTAATTTGTCTTTTGTGGCTGTGCGCCACAGAATATAAAGTCGTATTAGGTTTTTGTAGCTGGGAGCAACAGACTTGATAGCCGTATGATTTTTTTTTCTGTAGCTGCAAGGCAAAGAGTCAATAACCGCGTTAATTCGTATTTTGTGGCTGTGCGCCACAGAATAGATTGTCGTATTAGGTTTTTGTAGCTGGGAGCAACAGATTTGATAGCCGTATGAACCGTTCTCTGTAGCTGCAAGGCGAAGAGTCAATAACCGCGTTAATTTGTCTTTTGTGGCTGTGCGCCACAGAATATATAGTCGTCTTAGGTTCTTGTAGCTGTGAGCAACACACTTGGTAGCCGTATAAGCTTTTTTTTGTAGCTGCAAGCCACAGAGTCAATAACCGCGTTAATTCGTACTTTCTGGTTGTGCACCACAGGAAAGATAGTTGTATTAAGTTTTTGTAGCTGGGAGCAACAGATTTGATAGCCGTATGAACTGTTCTCTGTAACTGCAAGCCAAAGAGTCGATAACAGCGTTAATTCGTACTTTGTGGTTGTGCACCACAGAATAGATTGTCGTATTAGGTTTTTGTAGCTGGGAGCAACAGACTTGATAGCCGTGTGAACTTTTTTCTGTAGCTGCAAGATAAAGAGTCGATAACCGCGTTAATTCGTATTTCGTGGCTGTGCGCCACAGAATAGATTGTCGTATTAGGTTTTTTGTAGCTGGGAGCAACATACTTGATAGCCGTATGAACTGTTTTCTGTAAATACAAGCCAAAGAGTCGATAACCGCGTAAATTCGTATTTCGTGGCTGTGCGCCACAGAATAGATAGTCGTATTACTTTCTTGTAGCTGGGAGCAACAGACTTGATAGCCGTACAAACCTTTTTTTCTGTAGCTGCAAGGCAAAGAGTCAATAACCGCCTTAATTCGTCTTTTGTGGCTGTGCGCCACAGAATATTCAGTCGTATTAGGTTCTTGTAGCTGTGAGCAACACACTTGGTAGCCGTATAAACTTTTTTCTGTAGCTGCAAGACAAAGAGTCAATAACCGCGTTAATTTGTCTTTTGTGTCTGTGCGCCACAGAATATATAGTCGTCTTAGGTTCTTGTAGCTGTGAGCAACACACTTGGTAGCCGTATAAGCTTTTTTTCTGTAGCTGCAAGCCAATGAGTCAATAACCGCGTTAATTCGTACTTTGTGGTTGTGCACCACAGAAAAGATAGTTGTATTAAGTTTTTGTAGCTGGGAGCAACAGATTTGATAGCCGTATGAACTGTTCTTTGTAACTGCAAGCCAAAGAGTCGATAACAGCGTTAATTCGTATTTTGTGGCTGTGCGCCACAGAATAGATTGTCGTATTAGGTTTTTGTAGCTGGGAGCAACAGACTTGATAGCCGTATAAACTTTTTTTCTGTAGCTGCAAGCTAATGAGTCGATAACCGCGTTAATTCGTATTTCGTGGCTGTGCGCCACAGAATATTCAATCGTATTAGGTTCTTGTAGCTGTGAGCAACACACTTGATAGCCGTACAAGCTTTTTTTCTGTAGCTGCAAGCCACAGAGTCAATAACCGCGTCAATTCGTACTTTGTGGTTGTGCACCACAGAATAGATTGTCGTATTAGTTTTTTGTAGCTGGGAGCAACAGACTTGATAGCCGTATAAACTTTTTTCTGTAGCTGCAAGGCAAAGAGTCAATAACCGCGTTAATTTGTCTTTTGTGGCTGTGCGCCACAGAATATAAAGTCGTATTAGGTTTTTGTAGCTGGGAGCAACAGACTTGATAGCCGTATGATTTTTTTTCTGTAGCTGCAAGGTAAAGAGTCAATAACCGCGTTAATTCGTATTTTGTGGCTGTGCGCCACAGAATAGATTGTCGTATTAGGTTTTTGTAGCTGGGAGCAACAGATTTGATAGCCGTATGAACCGTTCTCTGTAGTTGCAAGGCGAAGAGTCAATAACCGCGTTAATTTGTCTTTTGTGGCTGTGCGCCACAGAATATATAGTCGTCTTAGGTTCTTGTAGCTGTGAGCAACATACTTGGTAGCCGTATAAGCTTTTTTTGTAGCTGCAAGCCACAGAGTCAATAACCGCGTTAATTCGTACTTTCTGGTTGTGCACCACAGGAAAGATAGTTGTATTAAGTTTTTGTAGCTGGGAGCAACAGATTTGATAGCCGTATGAACTGTTCTCTGTAACTGCAAGCCAAAGAGTCGATAACAGCGTTAATTCGTACTTTGTGGTTGTGCACCACAGAATAGATTGTCGTATTAGGTTTTTGTAGCTGGGTGCAACAGACTTGATAGCCGTGTAAACTTTTTTCTGTAGCTGCAAGATAAAGAGTCGATAACCGCGTTAATTCGTATTTCGTGGCTGTGTGCCACAGAATAGATTGTCGTATTAGGTTTTTTGTAGCTGGGAGCAACAGATTTGATAGCCGTATGAACTGTTCTCTGTAACTGCAAGCCAAAGAGTCGATAACAGCGTTAATTCGTACTTTGTGGTTGTGCACCACAGAATAGATTGTCGTATTACTTTCTTGTAGCTGGGAGCAACAGACTTGATAGCCGTACAAACCTTTTTTTCTGTAGCTGCAAGGCAAAGAGTCAATAACCGCCTTAATTCGTCTTTTGTGGCTGTGCGCCACAGAATATTCAGTCGTATTAGGTTCTTGTAGCTGTGAGCAACACACTTGATAGCCGTATAAACTTTTTCTGTAGCTGCAAGGCAAATAGTCAATAACCGCGTTAATTTGTCTTTTTTGTCTGTGCGCCACAGAATATAAAGTCGTATTAGGTTTTTGTAGCTGGGAGCAACAGACTTGATAGCCGTATGATTTTTTTTTCTGTAGCTGCAAGGCAAAGAGTCAATAACCGCGTTGATTCGAATTTTGTGGCTGTGCGCCACAGAATAGATTGTCGTATTAGGTTTTTGTAGCTGGGAGCAACGGATTTGATAGCCGTATGAACTGTTCTCAGTAGCTGTAAGACAAAGAGTCAATAACCGCGTTAATTTGTCTTTTGTGGCTGTGCGCCACAGAATATATAGTCGTCTTAGGTTCTTGTAGCTGTGAGCAACACACTTGGTAGCCGTATAAGTTTTTTTCTGTAGCTGCAAGCCAATGAGTCAATAACCGCGTTAATTCGTACTTTGTGGTTGTGCACCACAGAAAAGATAGTTGTATTAAGTTTTTGTAGCTGGGAGCAACAGATTTGATAGCCGCATGAACTGTTCTCTGTAACTGCAAGCCAAAGAGTCGATAACAGCGTTAATTCGTATTTTGTGGCTGTGCGCCACAGAATAGATGGTCGTATTAGGTTTTTGTAGCTGGGAGCAACAGCCTTGATAGCCGTATGAACTGTTCTCTGTAACTGCGAGCCAAAGAGTCGATAACCGCGTAAATTCGTATTTCGTGGCTGTGCGCCACAGAATAGATAGTCGTATTACTTTCTTGTAGTTGGGAGCAACAGACTTGATAGCCGTATAAACTTTTTTTCTGTAGCTGCAAGCTAATGAATCGATAACCGCGTTAATTCGTACTTCGTGGCTGTGCGCCACAGAATAGATAGTCGTATCAGGTTTTTGTAGCTGGGAGCAACAGACTTGATAGCCGTATAAATTTTTTTCTGTAGCTGCAAGGCAAATAGTCAATAACCGCGTTAATTTGTCTTTTTTGTCTGTGCGCCACAGAATATAAAGTCGTATTAGGTTTTTGTAGCTGGGAGCAACAGACTTGATAGCCGTATGATTTTTTTTCTGTAGCTGCAAGGCAAAGAGTCAATAACCGCGTTGATTCGTATTTCGTGGCTGTGCGCCACAGAATATTCAGTCGTATTAGGTTCTTGTAGCTGTGAGCAACACACTTGATAGCCGTACAAGCTTTTTTTCTGTAGCTGCAAGCCACAGAGTCAATAACCGCGTCAATTCGTACTTTGTGGTTGTGCACCACAGAATAGATTGTCGTATTAGTTTTTTGTAGCTGGGAGCAACAGACTTGATAGCCGTATAAACTTTTTTTCTGTAGCTGCAAGCTAATGAGTCGATAACCGCGTTAATTCGTATTTCGTGGCTGTGCGCCACGGGATAGATAGTCGTATTAGGTTTTTGTAGCTGGGAGCAACAGACTTGATAGCCGTATAAACTTTTTTCTGTAGCTGCAAGGCAAAGAGTCAATAACCGCGTTAATTTGTCTTTTGTGGCTGTGCGCCACAGAATATAAAGTCGTATTAGGTTTTTGTAGCTGGGAGCAACAGACTTGATAGCCGTATGATTTTTTTTTTCTGTAGCTGCAAGGTAAAGAGTCAATAACCGCGTTAATTCGTATTTTGTGGCTGTGCGCCACAGAATAGATTGTCGTATTAGGTTTTTGTAGCTGGGAGCAACAGATTTGATAGCCGTATGAACCGTTCTCTGTAGTTGCAAGGCGAAGAGTCAATAACCGCGTTAATTTGTCTTTTGTGGCTGTGCGCCACAGAATATATAGTCGTCTTAGGTTCTTGTAGCTGTGAGCAACATACTTGGTAGCCGTATAAGCTTTTTTTTGTAGCTGCAAGCCACAGAGTCAATAACCGCGTTAATTCGTACTTTCTGGTTGTGCACCACAAAAAAGATAGTTGTATTAAGTTTTTGTAGCTGGGAGCAACAGATTTGATAGCCGTATGAACTGTTCTCTGTAACTGCAAGCCAAAGAGTCGATAACAGCGTTAGTTCGTACTTTGTGGTTGTGCACCACAGAATAGATTGTCGTATTAGGTTTTTGTAGCTGGGTGCAACAGACTTGATAGCCGTGTAAACTTTTTTCTGTAGCTGCAAGATAAAGAGTCGATAACCGCGTTAATTCGTATTTCGTGGCTGTGCGCCACAGAATAGATTGTCGTATTAGGTTTTTTGTAGCTGGGAGCAACAGATTTGATAGCCTTATGAACTGTTCTCTGTAACTGCAAGCCAAAGAGTCGATAACAGCGTTAATTCGTACTTTGTGGTTGTGCACCACAGAATAGATTGTCGTATTACTTTCTTGTAGTTGGGAGCAACAGACTTGATAGCCGTATAAACTTTTTTTCTGTAGCTGCAAGCTAATGAATCGATAACCGCGTTAATTCGTACTTCGTGGCTGTGCGCCACAGAATAGATAGTCGTATTAGGTTTTTGTAGCTGGGAGCAACAGACTTGATAGCCGTATAAACTTTTTTTCTGTAGCTGCAAGCTAATGAATCGATAACCGCGTTAATTCGTACTTCGTGGCTGTGGGCCACAGAATAGATAGTCGTATTAGGTTTTTGTAGCTGGGAGCAACAGACTTGATAGCCGTATAAATTTTTTTCTGTAGCTGCAAGGCAAATAGTCAATAACCGCGTTAATTTGTCTTTTTTGTCTGTGCGCCACAGAATATAAAGTCGTATTAGGTTTTTGTAGCTGGGAGCAACAGACTTGATAGCCGTATGATTTTTTTTCTGTAGCTGCAAGGCAAAGAGTCAATAACCGCGTTGATTCGTATTTCGTGGCTGTGCGCCACAGAATATTCAGTCGTATTAGGTTCTTGTAGCTGTGAGCAACACACTTGATAGCCGTACAAGCTTTTTTTCTGTAGCTGCAAGCCACAGAGTCAATAACCGCGTCAATTCGTACTTTGTGGTTGTGCACCACAGAATAGATTGTCGTATTAGTTTTTTGTAGCTGGGAGCAACAGACTTGATAGCCGTATAAACTTTTTTTCTGTAGCTGCAAGCTAATGAGTCGATAACCGCGTTAATTCGTATTTCGTGGCTGTGCGCCACGGGATAGATAGTCGTATTAGGTTTTTGTAGCTGGGAGCAACAGACTTGATAGCCGTATAAACTTTTTTCTGTAGCTGCAAGGCAAAGAGTCAATAACCGCGTTAATTTGTCTTTTGTGGCTGTGCGCCACAGAATATAAAGTCGTATTAGGTTTTTGTAGCTGGGAGCAACAGACTTGATAGCCGTATGATTTTTTTTTCTGTAGCTGCAAGGTAAAGAGTCAATAACCGCGTTAATTCGTATTTTGTGGCTGTGCGCCACAGAATAGATTGTCGTATTAGGTTTTTGTAGCTGGGAGCAACAGATTTGATAGCCGTATGAACCGTTCTCTGTAGTTGCAAGGCGAAGAGTCAATAACCGCGTTAATTTGTCTTTTGTGGCTGTGCGCCACAGAATATATAGTCGTCTTAGGTTCTTGTAGCTGTGAGCAACATACTTGGTAGCCGTATAAGCTTTTTTTTGTAGCTGCAAGCCACAGAGTCAATAACCGCGTTAATTCGTACTTTCTGGTTGTGCACCACAGGAAAGATAGTTGTATTAAGTTTTTGTAGCTGGGAGCAACAGATTTGATAGCCGTATGAACTGTTCTCTGTAACTGCAAGCCAAAGAGTCGATAACAGCGTTAATTCGTACTTTGTGGTTGTGCACCACAGAATAGATTGTCGTATTAGGTTTTTGTAGCTGGGTGCAACAGACTTGATAGCCGTGTAAACTTTTTTCTGTAGCTGCAAGCCAAAGAGTCGATAACAGCGTTAATTCGTATTTCGTGGCTGTGCGCCACGGGATAGATAGTCGTATTAGGTTTTTGTAGCTGGGAGCAACAGACTTGATAGCCGTATAAACTTTTTTCTGTAGCTGCAAGGCAAAGAGTCAATAACCGCGTTAATTTGTCTTTTGTGGCTGTGCGCCACAGAATATAAAGTCGTATTAGGTTTTTGTAGCTGGGAGCAACAGACTTGATAGCCGTATGATTTTTTTTTCTGTAGCTGCAAGGTAAAGAGTCAATAACCGCGTTAATTCGTATTTTGTGGCTGTGCGCCACAGAATAGATTGTCGTATTAGGTTTTTGTAGCTGGGAGCAACAGATTTGATAGCCGTATGAACCGTTCTCTGTAGTTGCAAGGCGAAGAGTCAATAACCGCGTTAATTTGTCTTTTGTGGCTGTGCGCCACAGAATATATAGTCGTCTTAGGTTCTTGTAGCTGTGAGCAACATACTTGGTAGCCGTATAAGCTTTTTTTTGTAGCTGCAAGCCACAGAGTCAATAACCGCGTTAATTCGTACTTTCTGGTTGTGCACCACAGGAAAGATAGTTGTATTAAGTTTTTGTAGCTGGGAGCAACAGATTTGATAGCCGTATGAACTGTTCTCTGTAACTGCAAGCCAAAGAGTCGATAACAGCGTTAATTCGTACTTTGTGGTTGTGCACCACAGAATAGATTGTCGTATTAGGTTTTTGTAGCTGGGTGCAACAGACTTGATAGCCGTGTAAACTTTTTTCTGTAGCTGCAAGATAAAGAGTCGATAACCGCGTTAATTCGTATTTCGTGGCTGTGCGCCACAGAATAGATTGTCGTATTAGGTTTTTTGTAGCTGGGAGCAACAGATTTGATAGCCGTATGAACTGTTCTCTGTAACTGCGAGCCAAAGAGTCGATAACAGCGTTAATTCGTACTTTGTGGTTGTGCACCACAGAATAGATTGTCGTATTACTTTCTTGTAGCTGGGAGCAACAGACTTGATAGCCGTACAAACCTTTTTTTCTGTAGCTGCAAGGCAAAGAGTCAATAACCGCCTTAATTCGTATTTCGTGGCTGTGCGCCACAGAATAGATTGTCGTATTAGGTTTTTTGTAGCTGGGAGCAACAGATTTGATAGCCGTATGAACTGTTCTCTGTAACTGCAAGCCAAAGAGTCGATAACAGCGTTAATTCGTACTTTGTGGTTGTGCACCACAGAATAGATTGTCGTATTACTTTCTTGTAGCTGGGAGCAACAGACTTGATAGCCGTACAAACCTTTTTTTCTGTAGCTGCAAGGCAAAGAGTCAATAACCGCCTTAATTCGTCTTTTGTGGCTGTGCGCCACAGAATATTCAGTCGTATTAGGTTCTTGTAGCTGTGAGCAACACACTTGATAGCCGTATAAACTTTTTTCTGTAGCTGCAAGGCAAATAGTCAATAACCGCGTTAATTTGTCTTTTTTGTCTGTGCGCCACAGAATATAAAGTCGTATTAGGTTTTTGTAGCTGGGAGCAACAGACTTGATAGCCGTATGATTTTTTTTTCTGTAGCTGCAAGGCAAAGAGTCAATAACCGCGTTGATTCGTATTTTGTGGCTGTGCGCCACAGAATAGATTGTCGTATTAGGTTTTTGTAGCTGGGAGCAACGGATTTGATAGCCGTATGAACTGTTCTCAGTAGCTGTAAGACAAAGAGTCAATAACCGCGTTAATTTGTCTTTTGTGGCTGTGCGCCACAGAATATATAGTCGTCTTAGGTTCTTGTAGCTGTGAGCAACACACTTGGTAGCCGTATAAGTTTTTTTTCTGTAGCTGCAAGCCAATGAGTCAATAACCGCGTTAATTCATACTTTGTGGTTGTGCACCACAGAAAAGATAGTTGTATTAAGTTTTTGTAGCTGGGAGCAACAGATTTGATAGCCGCATGAACTGTTCTCTGTAACTGCAAGCCAAAGAGTCGATAACAGCGTTAATTCGTATTTTGTGGCTGTGCGCCACAGAATAGATGGTCGTATTAGGTTTTTGTAGCTGGGAGCAACAGCCTTGATAGCCGTATGAACTGTTCTCTGTAACTGCGAGCCAAAGAGTCGATAACCGCGTAAATTCGTATTTCGTGGCTGTGCGCCACAGAATAGATAGTCGTATTACTTTCTTGTAGTTGGGAGCAACAGACTTGATAGCCGTATAAACTTTTTTTCTGTAGCTGCAAGCTAATGAATCGATAACCGCGTTAATTCGTACTTCGTGGCTGTGCGCCACAGAATAGATAGTCGTATTAGGTTTTTGTAGCTGGGAGCAACAGACTTGATAGCCGTATAAATTTTTTTCTGTAGCTGCAAGGCAAATAGTGACAAGAAAAGTAAACCCAGTTCAAGAGTTTCTACTCAACGGAATTCGTTGAAAATTGTGGAAGACATGTGATACCTACTCAAACACTCGCGGAGCAAAAAAAATTCAAGAAAAAATTGTTTTACTCAAAGTTATAGACATTTTTCGGAACGTGTCTGCGTCTCTCCATTTAGCACGCTCTCACTCTCTCTGTCCGGTCGACAACTCAAACTGTATTGTAACTTAGAGTAACAATTACCGATTTGCTCGAAAATTGAAATATGATGCCATCGTGACTTTTATTTGAGTATGAAGTGTTCTATTCCTGACGTCCTTCAGGATTCTGGAGACCGGATGACGTCATTTTTGAAAAGTGCAAAGTTGACGTCACATATATTTTCAAATGATGATAATATCTTAGAAAGGGTCAATCAACGGAGAAACTCAATTTAAAAGTGACGTATTCTGAGATTCTGGAGACCAGATGACGTCATTTTTGAAAAGTGCAAAGTTGACGTCACATATATTTTTAAACGATGGTAATATCTTAGAAAGGGTCAATTAACGGTGAAACTCAATCTGAGAGTGATGTATTCTGGGATTCTGGAGACCGGATGACGTCATTTTTGAAAAGTGCAAAGTTGACGTCACATATATTTTTAAACGATGGTAATATCTTAGAAAGGGTCAATCAACGGAGAAACTCAATCTAAAAGTGACGTATTCTGAGATTCTGGAGACCAGATGACGTCATTTTGAAAAGTGCAAATTTGACGTCACATATATTTTTAAACGATGGCAATATCTTAGAAAGGGTCAATTAACGGTGAAACTCAATCTGAGAGTGATTTATTCTGGGATTCTGGAGACCAGATGACGTCGATTTTGAAAAGTGCAAAGTTGACGTCACATATATTTTCAAACGATAGTAATATCTTAGAAAGGGTCAATTAACGGTGAAACTCAATCTGAGAGTGATGTATTCTGGGATTCTGGAAGCCGGATGACGTCATTTTTGAAAAGTGCAAAGTTGACGTCACATATATTTTTAAACGATGGTAATATCTTAGAAAGGGTCAATCAACGGAGAAACTCAATCTAAAAGTGACGTATTCTGAGATTCTGGAGACCAGATGACGTCATTTTTGAAAAGTGCAAAGTTGACGTCACATATATTTTTAAACGATGGTAATATCTTAGAAAGGGTCAATCAACGGAGAAACTCAATCTAAAAGTGACGTATTCTGAGATTCTGGAGACCAGATGACGTCATTTTTGAAAAGTGCAAATTTGACGTCACATATATTTTTAAACGATGGCAATATCTTAGAAAGGGTCAATTAACGGTGAAACTCAATCTGAGAGTGATGTATTCTGGGATTCTGGAGACCAGATGACGTCATTTTTGAAAAGTGCAAAGTTGACGTCACATATATTTTTAAACGATGGTAATATCTTAGAAAGGGTCAATTAACGGTGAAACTCAATCTGAGAGTGATGTATTCTGGGATTCTGGAGACCAGATGACGTCATTTTTGAAAAGTGCAAAGTTGACGTCACATATATTTTTAAACGATGGTAATATCTTAGAAAGGGTCAATTAACTGTGAAACTCAATCTGAGAGTGATGTTTTCTGGGATTCTGGAGACCAGATGACGTCGATTTTGACAAGTGCAAAGTTGACGTCACATATATTTTTAAACGATGGTAATATCTTAGAAAGGGTCAATTAACGGTGAAACTCAATCTGAGAGTGATTTATTCTGGGATTCTGGAGACCAGATGACGTCGATTTTGAAAAGTGCAAAGTTGACGTCACATATATTTTTAAAAGATGGTAATATCTTAGAAAGGGTCAATTAACGGTGAAACTCAATCTGAGAGTGATGTATTCTGGGATTCTGGAGACCAGATGAAGTCGATTTTGAAAAGTGCAAAGTTGACGTCACATATATTTTCAAATGCTGAAAATATCTTAAAAATGGTATATTAACGACAAAACTTTATGTAATAATGACTTATTCTGGAAATCAGAAGGCCAGATGAGGTCAACTCTCAAAAATTGACGTGAAATATGTTTTCGAATGCTGAAAGTTTCTTAGAAATGGTCAATTTACGATGAAACTTCATTCAAACATGACGTATTCTGGGATTCTGAAGAGCAGAGGGCAGAAAGTAAGTTTTTAGAACTGCAATGTTGACGTCATATTTTTCTCAAATGATAGTAATACTCGGCAAGTGGTTCATTAAGAAAACAATTTTATCTGCACCGTACAGATCAAACCACTTCTCTACATACCTACGGCATGTAAACAAAAAGAGAAAAATTCATGAAAAAGTGGGGGCCCAACGACTGTGAGATTTGTCTTCTGCTGTGCGCCCCTTAGACAACTACTCTCAAATGGAGCAGCTACTGCTACAAAAACCGAAAAATACTCATGTATAACTGTTAATTACAAACATACAAAAGTCGTAAAATATTTTTTCAAACCTGTAAACTAGAATCTGTGAATAACCGAAAAATACTAATATACTCAAGTATAACTGTTCATTACAAACATACAAAAGTCGTAAAATATTTTCTCAAACCTGTAAACTAGAATCTACAAATCACAGATGTTAACTCAACGTAGTCAATTATAGAGTTCCTGGTTTTGTGCACAATGGTTGGTGTTTTTGATCATTACTTCAATTCTAGGTGCTATAACGTTCGGCATATTATTCAACAGTTGTTCTCTCTTTCGCAGCTGTGACTTGTAGATTCTAGTTTACAGGTTTGAGAAAATATTTTACGACTTTTGTATGTTTGTAATGAACAGTTATACTTGAGTATATTAGTATTTTTCGGTTATTCACAGATTCTAGTTAACAGGTTTGAAAAAATATTTTACGACTTTTGTATGTTTGTAATTAACAGTTATACATGAGTATTTTTCGGTTTTTGTAGCAGTAGCTGCTCCATTTGAGAGTAGTTGTCTAAGGGGCGCACAGCAGAAGACAAATCTCACAGTCGTTGGGCCCCCACTTTTTCATGAATATATAGTCGTCTTAGGTTCTTGTAGCTGTGAGCAACACACTTGGTAGCCGTATAAGCTTTTTTTTTGTAGCTGCAAGCCACAGAGTCAATAACCGCGTTAATTCGTACTTTCTGGTTGTGCACCACAGGAAAGATAGTTGTATTAAGTTTTTGTAGCTGGGAGCAACAGATTTGATAGCCGTATGAACTGTTCTCTGTAACTGCAAGCCAAAGAGTCGATAACAGCGTTAATTCGTACTTTGTGGTTGTGCACCACAGAATAGATTGTCGTATTAGGTTTTTGTAGCTGGGAGCAACAGACTTGATAGCCGTGTAAACTTTTTTCTGTAGCTGCAAGATAAAGAGTCGATAACCGCGTTAATTCGTATTTCGTGGCTGTGCGCCACAGAATAGATTGTCGTATTAGGTTTTTTGTAGCTGGGAGCAACATACTTGATAGCCGTATAAACTGTTTTCTGTAAATACAAGCCAAAGAGTCGATAACCGCGTAAATTCGTATTTCGTGGCTGTGCGCCACAGAATAGATAGTCGTATTACTTTCTTGTAGCTGGGAGCAACAGACTTGATATCCGTATAAACCTTTTTTTCTGTAGCTGCAAGGCAAAGAGTCAATAACCGCGTTAATTCGTCTTTTGTGGCTGTGCGCCACAGAATATTCAGTCGTATTAGGTTCTTGTAGCTGTGAGCAACACACTTGATAGCCGTACAAGCTTTTTTTTGTAGCTGCAAGGCAAAGAGTCAATAACCGCGTTAATTTGTCTTTTGTGGCTGTGCGCCACAGAATATAAAGTCGTATTAGGTTTTTGTAGCTGGGAGCAACAGACTTGATAGCCGTATGATTTTTTTTTCTGTAGCTGCAAGGCAAAGAGTCAATAACCGCGTTAATTCGTATTTTGTGGCTGTGCGCCACAGAATAGATTGTCGTATTAGGTTTTTGTAGCTGGGAGCAACAGATTTGATAGCCGTATGAACCGTTCTCTGTAGCTGCAAGGCGAAGAGTCAATAACCGCGTTAATTTGTCTTTTGTGGCTGTGCGCCACAGAATATATAGTCGTCTTAGGTTCTTGTAGCTGTGAGCAACACACTTGGTAGCCGTATAAGCTTTTTTTGTAGCTGCAAGCCACAGAGTCAATAACCGCGTTAATTCGTACTTTCTGGTTGTGCACCACAGGAAAGATAGTTGTATTAAGTTTTTGTAGCTGGGAGCAACAGATTTGATAGCCGTATGAACTGTTCTCTGTAACTGCAAGCCAAAGAGTCGATAACAGCGTTAATTCGTACTTTGTGGTTGTGCACCACAGAATAGATTGTCGTATTAGGTTTTTGTAGCTGGGAGCAACAGACTTGATAGCCGTGTGAACTTTTTTCTGTAGCTGCAAGATAAAGAGTCGATAACCGCGTTAATTCGTATTCCGTGGCTGTGCGCCACAGAATAGATTGTCGTATTAGGTTTTTTGTAGCTGGGAGCAACATACTTGATAGCCGTATGAACTGTTTTCTGTAAATACAAGCCAAAGAGTCGATAACCGCGTAAATTCGTATTTCGTGGCTGTGCGCCACAGAATAGATAGTCGTATTACTTTCTTGTAGCTGGGAGCAACAGACTTGATAGCCGTACAAACCTTTTTTTCTGTAGCTGCAAGGCAAAGAGTCAATAACCGTCCTTAATTCGTATTTTGTGGCTGTGCGCCACAGAATATTCAGTCGTATTAGGTTCTTGTAGCTGTGAGCAACACACTTGGTAGCCGTATAAACTTTTTTCTGTAGCTGCAAGACAAAGAGTCAATAACCGCGTTAATTTGTCTTTTGTGTCTGTGCGCCACAGAATATATAGTCGTCTTAGGTTCTTGTAGCTGTGAGCAACACACTTGGTAGCCGTATAAGCTTTTTTTCTGTAGCTGCAAGCCAATGAGTCAATAACCGCGTTAATTCGTACTTTGTGGTTGTGCACCACAGAAAAGATAGTTGTA
This sequence comes from Litoditis marina, assembly GCA_964036275.1. NCBI lineage: Eukaryota > Metazoa > Nematoda > Chromadorea > Rhabditida > Rhabditidae > Litoditis > Litoditis marina. Next base: position 63,919 of record CAXIWQ010000255.1, read on the forward strand.
TTAAGTTTTTGTAGCTGGGAGCAACAGATTTGATAGCCGTATGAACTGTTCTTTGTAACTGCAAGCCAAAGAGTCGATAACAGCGTTAATTCGTATTTTGTGGCTGTGCGCCACAGAATAGATTGTCGTATTAGGTTTTTGTAGCTGGGAGCAACAGACTTGATAGCCGTATAAACTTTTTTTCTGTAGCTGCAAGCTAATGAGTCGATAACCGCGTTAATTCGTATTTCGTGGCTGTGCGCCACGGGATAGATAGTCGTATTAGGTTTTTGTAGCTGGGAGCAACAGACTTGATAGCCGTATAAACTTTTTTCTGTAGCTGCAAGGCAAAGAGTCAATAACCGCGTTAATTTGTCTTTTGTGGCTGTGCGCCACAGAATATAAAGTCGTATTAGGTTTTTGTAGCTGGGAGCAACAGACTTGATAGCCGTATGATTTTTTTTTCTGTAGCTGCAAGGTAAAGAGTCAATAACCGCGTTAATTCGTATTTTGTGGCTGTGCGCCACAGAATAGATTGTCGTATTAGGTTTTTGTAGCTGGGAGCAACAGATTTGATAGCCGTATGAACCGTTCTCTGTAGTTGCAAGGCGAAGAGTCAATAACCGCGTTAATTTGTCTTTTGTGGCTGTGCGCCACAGAATATATAGTCGTCTTAGGTTCTTGTAGCTGTGAGCAACATACTTGGTAGCCGTATAAGCTTTTTCTGTAGCTGCAAGCCACAGAGTCAATAACCGCGTTAATTCGTACTTTCTGGTTGTGCACCACAGGAAAGATAGTTGTATTAAGTTTTTGTAGCTGGGAGCAACAGATTTGATAGCCGTATGAACTGTTCTCTGTAACTGCAAGCCAAAGAGTCGATAACAGCGTTAATTCGTACTTTGTGGTTGTGCACCACAGAATAGATTGTCGTATTAGGTTTTTGTAGCTGGGTGCAACAGACTTGATAGCCGTGTAAACTTTTTTTCTGTAGCTGCAAGATAAAGAGTCGATAACCGCGTTAATTCGTATTTCGTGGCTGTGCGCCACAGAATAGATTGTCGTATTAGGTTTTTTGTAGCTGGGAGCAACAGATTTGATAGCCGTATGAACTGTTCTCTGTAACTGCAAGCCAAAGAATCGATAACAGCGTTAATTCGTACTTTGTGGTTGTGCACCACAGAATAGATTGTCGTATTACTTTCTTGTAGCTGGGAGCAACAGACTTGATAGCCGTACAAACCTTTTTTTCTGTAGCTGCAAGGCAAAGAGTCAATAACCGCCTTAATTCGTCTTTTGTGGCTGTGCGCCACAGAATATTCAGTCGTATTAGGTTCTTGTAGCTGTGAGCAACACACTTGATAGCCGTATAAACTTTTTTCTGTAGCTGCAAGGCAAATAGTCAATAACCGCGTTAATTTGTCTTTTTTGTCTGTGCGCCACAGAATATAAAGTCGTATTAGGTTTTTGTAGCTGGGAGCAACAGACTTGATAGCCGTATGATTTTTTTTTCTGTAGCTGCAAGGCAAAGAGTCAATAACCGCGTTGATTCGTATTTTGTGGCTGTGCGCCACAGAATAGATTGTCGTATTAGGTTTTTGTAGCTGGGAGCAACGGATTTGATAGCCGTATGAACTGTTCTCAGTAGCTGTAAGACAAAGAGTCAATAACCGCGTTAATTTGTCTTTTGTGGCTGTGCGCCACAGAATATATAGTCGTCTTAGGTTCTTGTAGCTGTGAGCAACACACTTGGTAGCCGTATAAGTTTTTTTCTGTAGCTGCAAGCCAATGAGTCAATAACCGCGTTAATTCGTACTTTGTGGTTGTGCACCACAGAAAAGATAGTTGTATTAAGTTTTTGTAGCTGGGAGCAACAGATTTGATAGCCGCATGAACTGTTCTCTGTAACTGTAAGCCAAAGAGTCGATAACAGCGTTAATTCGTATTTTGTGGCTGTGCGCCACAGAATAGATGGTCGTATTAGGTTTTTGTAGCTGGGAGCAACAGCCTTGATAGCCGTATGAACTGTTCTCTGTAACTGCGAGCCAAAGAGTCGATAACCGCGTAAATTCGTATTTCGTGGCTGTGCGCCACAGAATAGATAGTCGTATTACTTTCTTGTAGTTGGGAGCAACAGACTTGATAGCCGTATAAACTTTTTTTCTGTAGCTGCAAGCTAATGAATCGATAACCGCGTTAATTCGTACTTCGTGGCTGTGCGCCACAGAATAGATAGTCGTATTAGGTTTTTGTAGCTGGGAGCAACAGACTTGATAGCCGTATAAATTTTTTCTGTAGCTGCAAGGCAAATAGTCAATAACCGCGTTAATTTGTCTTTTTTGTCTGTGCGCCACAGAATATAAAGTTGTATTAGGTTTTTGTAGCTGGGAGCAACAGACTTGATAGCCGTATGATTTTTTTTCTGTAGCTGCAAGGCAAAGAGTCAATAACCGCGTTGATTCGTATTTCGTGGCTGTGCGCCACAGAATATTCAGTCGTATTAGGTTCTTGTAGCTGTGAGCAACACACTTGATAGCCGTACAAGCTTTTTTTCTGTAGCTGCAAGCCACAGAGTCAATAACCGCGTCAATTCGTACTTTGTGGTTGTGCACCACAGAATAGATTGTCGTATTAGTTTTTTGTAGCTGGGAGCAACAGACTTGATAGCCGTATAAACTTTTTTTCTGTAGCTGCAAGGTAAAGAGTCAATAACCGCGTTAATTCGTATTTTGTGGCTGTGCGCCACAGAATAGATTGTCGTATTAGGTTTTTGTAGCTGGGAGCAACAGATTTGATAGCCGTATGAACCGTTCTCTGTAGTTGCAAGGCGAAGAGTCAATAACCGCGTTAATTTGTCTTTTGTGGCTGTGCGCCACAGAATATATAGTCGTCTTAGGTTCTTGTAGCTGTGAGCAACATACTTGGTAGCCGTATAAGCTTTTTTTTGTAGCTGCAAGCCACAGAGTCAATAACCGCGTTAATTCGTACTTTCTGGTTGTGCACCACAGGAAAGATAGTTGTATTAAGTTTTTGTAGCTGGGAGCAACAGATTTGATAACTGCAAGCCAAAGAGTCGATAACAGCGTAATTCGTACTTTGTGGTTGTGCACCACAGAATAGATTGTCGTATTAGGTTTTTGTAGCTGGGTGCAACAGACTTGATAGCCGTGTAAACTTTTTTCTGTAGCTGCAAGATAAAGAGTCGATAACCGCGTTAATTCGTATTTCGTGGCTGTGCGCCACAGAATAGATTGTCGTATTAGGTTTTTTGTAGCTGGGAGCAACAGATTTGATAGCCGTATGAACTGTTCTCTGTAACTGCAAGCCAAAGAGTCGATAACAGCGTTAATTCGTACTTTGTGGTTGTGCACCACAGAATAGATTGTCGTATTACTTTCTTGTAGCTGGAGCAACAGACTTGATAGCCGTACAAACCTTTTTTTCTGTAGCTGCAAGGCAAAGAGTCAATAACCGCCTAATTCGTCTTTGTGGCTGTGCGCCACAGAATATTCAGTCGTATTAGGTTCTTGTAGCTGTGAGCAACACACTTGATAGCCGTATAAACTTTTTTCTGTAGCTGCAAGGCAAATAGTCAATAACCGCGTTAATTTGTCTTTTTTGTCTGTGCGCCACAGAATATAAAGTCGTATTAGGTTTTTGTTTTTGTTTTAGGTTTTTTTGATTTTTTTTTCTGTGGCTGCAAGGCAAAGAGTCAATAACCGCGTTGATTCGTATTTTGTGGCTGTGCGCCACAGAATAGATTGTCGTATTAGGTTTTTGTAGCTGGGAGCAACGGATTTGATAGCCGTATGAACTGTTCTCAGTAGCTGTAAGACAAAGAGTCAATAACCGCGTTAATTTGTCTTTTGTGGCTGTGCGCCACAGAATATATAGTCGTCTTAGGTTCTTGTAGCTGTGAGCAACACACTTGGTAGCCGTATAAGTTTTTTTCTGTAGCTGCAAGCCAATGAGTCAATAACCGCGTTAATTCGTACTTTGTGGTTGTGCACCACAGAAAAGATAGTTGTATTAAGTTTTTGTAGCTGGGAGCAACAGATTTGATAGCCGCATGAACTGTTCTCTGTAACTGCAAGCCAAAGAGTCGATAACAGCGTTAATTCGTATTTTGTGGCTGTGCGCCACAGAATAGATGGTCGTATTAGGTTTTTGTAGCTGGGAGCAACAGCCTTGATAGCCGTATGAACTGTTCTCTGTAACTGCGAGCCAAAGAGTCGATAACCGCGTAAATTCGTATTTCGTGGCTGTGCGCCACAGAATAGATAGTCGTATTACTTTCTTGTAGTTGGGAGCAACAGACTTGATAGCCGTATAAACTTTTTTTCTGTAGCTGCAAGCTAATGAATCGATAACCGCGTTAATTCGTACTTCGTGGCTGTGCGCCACAGAATAGATAGTCGTATTAGTTTTTGTAGCTGGGAGCAACAGACTTGATAGCCGTATAAATTTTTTTCTGTAGCTGCAAGGCAAATAGTCAATAACCGCGTTAATTTGTCTTTTTTGTCTGTGCGCCACAGAATATAAAGTCGTATTAGGTTTTTGTAGCTGGGAGCAACAGACTTGATAGCCGTATGATTTTTTTTCTGTAGCTGCAAGGCAAAGAGTCAATAACCGCGTTGATTCGTATTTTGTGGCTGTGCGCCACAGAATAGATTGTCGTATTAGGTTTTTGTAGCTGGGAGCAACAGACTTGATAGCCGTATGAACTGTTCTCGGTAGCTGTAGACAAAGAGTCAATAACCGCGTTAATTTGTCTTTTGTGGCTGTGCGCCACAGAATATATAGTCGTCTTAGGTTCTTGTAGCTGTGAGCAACACACTTGGTAGCCGTATAAGTTTTTTTCTGTAGCTGCAAGCCAATGAGTCATAACCGCGTTAATTCGTACTTTGTGGTTGTGCACCACAGAAAAGATAGTTGTATTAAGTTTTTGTAGCTGGAGCAACAGATTTGATAGCCGCATGAACTGTTCTCTGTAACTGTAAGCCAAAGAGTCGATAACAGCGTTAATTCGTATTTTGTGGCTGTGCGCCACAGAATAGATGGTCGTATTAGGTTTTTGTAGCTGGGAGCAACAGCCTTGATAGCCGTATGAACTGTTCTCTGTAACTGCGAGCCAAAGAGTCGATAACCGCGTAATTCGTATTTCGTGGCTGTGCGCCACAGAATAGATAGTCGTATTACTTTCTTGTAGTTGGGAGCAACAGACTTGATAGCCGTATAAACTTTTTTTCTGTAGCTGCAAGCTAATGAATCGATAACCGCGTTAATTCGTACTTCGTGGCTGTGCGCCACAGAATAGATAGTCGTATTAGGTTTTTGTAGCTGGGAGCAACAGACTTGATAGCCGTATAAATTTTTTTCTGTAGCTGCAAGGCAAATAGTCAATAACCGCGTTAATTTGTCTTTTTTGTCTGTGCGCCACAGAATATAAAGTCGTATTAGGTTTTTGTAGCTGGGAGCAACAGACTTGATAGCCGTATGATTTTTTTTCTGTAGCTGCAAGGCAAAGAGTCAATAACCGCGTTGATTCGTATTTCGTGGCTGTGCGCCACAGAATAGATTGTCGTATTATTTTTTTGTAGCTGGGAGCAACAGACTTGATAGCCGTATGAACTGTTCTCAGTAGCTGCAAGACAAAGAGTCAATAACCGCGTTAATTTGTCTTTTGTGGCTGTGTGCCACAGAATATATAGTCGTCTTAGGTTCTTGTAGCTGTGAGCAACACACTGGTAGCCGTATAAGTTTTTTTTTTCTGTAGCTGCAAGCCAATGAGTCAATAACCGCGTTAATTCGTACTTTGTGGTTGTGCACCACAGAAAAGATAGTTGTATTAAGTTTTTGTAGCTGGGAGCAACAGATTTGATAGCCGTATGAACTGTTCTCTGTAACTGCAAGCCAAAGAGTCGATAACAGCGTTAATTCGTATTTTGTGGCTGTGCGCCACAGAATAGATGGTCGTATTAGGTTTTTGTAGCTGGGAGCAACAGCCTTGATAGCCGTATGAACTGTTCTCTGTAACTGCAAGCCAAAGAGTCGATAACCGCGTAAATTCGTATTTCGTGGCTGTGCGCCACAGAATAGATAGTCGTATTACTTTTTTGTAGTTGGGAGCAACAGACTTGATAGCCGTATAAACTTTTTCTCTGTAGCTGCAAGCTAATGAATCGATAACCGCGTTAATTCGTACTTCGTGGCTGTGCGCCACAGAATAGATAGTCGTATTAGGTTTTTGTAGCTGGGAGCAACAGACTTGATAGCCGTATAAACTTTTTCTGTAGCTGCAAGGCAAAGAGTCAATAACCGCGTTAATTTGTCTTTTGTGGCTGTGCGCCACAGAATATAAAGTCGTATTAGGTTTTTGTAGCTGGGAGCAACAGACTTGATGGCCGTATGATTTTTTTTTCTGTAGCTGCAAGGCAAATAGTCAATAACCGCGTAAATTCGTATTTCGTGGCTGTGCGCCACAGAATATTCAGTCGTATTAGGTTCTTGTAGCTGTGAGCAACACACTTGATAGCCGTACAAGCTTTTTTCTGTAGCTGCAAGCCACAGAGTCAATAACCGCGTCAATTCGTACTTTGTGGTTGTGCACCACAGAATAGATTGTCGTATTAGTTTTTTGTAGCTGGGAGCAACAGACTTGATAGCCGTATAAACTTTTTTTCTGTAGCTGCAAGGTAAAGAGTCAATAACCGCGTTAATTCGTATTTTGTGGCTGTGCGCCACAGAATAGATTGTCGTATTAGGTTTTGTAGCTGGGAGCAACAGATTTGATAGCCGTATGAACCGTTCTCTGTAGTTGCAAGGCGAAGAGTCAATAACCGCGTTAATTTGTCTTTTGTGGCTGTGCGCCACAGAATATATAGTCGTCTTAGGTTCTTGTAGCTGTGAGCAACATACTTGGTAGCCGTATAAGCTTTTTTTTGTAGCTGCAAGCCACAGAGTCAATAACCGCGTTAATTCGTACTTTCTGGTTGTGCACCACAGGAAAGATAGTTGTATTAAGTTTTTGTAGCTGGGAGCAACAGATTTGATAGCCGTATGAACTGTTCTCTGTAACTGCAAGCCAAAGAGTCGAGAACAGCGTTAATTCGTACTTTGTGGTTGTGCACCACAGAATAGATTGTCGTATTAGGTTTTTGTAGCTGGGTGCAACAGACTTGATAGCCGTGTAAACTTTTTTCTGTAGCTGCAAGATAAAGAGTCTATAACCGCGTTAATTCGTATTTCGTGGCTGTGCGCCACAGAATAGATTGTCGTATTAGGTTTTTTGTAGCTGGGAGCAACAGATTTGATAGCCGTATGAACTGTTCTCTGTAACTGCAAGCCAAAGAGTCGATAACAGCGTTAATTCGTACTTTGTGGTTGTGCACCACAGAATAGATTGTCGTATTACTTTCTTGTAGCTGGGAGCAACAGACTTGATAGCCGTACAAACCTTTTTTTCTGTAGCTGCAAGGCAAGAGTCAATAACCGCTTTAATTCGTCTTTTGTGGCTGTGCGCCACAGAATATTCAGTCGTATTAGGTTCTTGTAGCTGTGAGCAACACACTTGATAGCCGTATAAACTTTTTTCTGTAGCTGCAAGGCAAATAGTCAATAACCGCGTTAATTTGTCTTTTTTGTCTGTGCGTCACAGAATATAAAGTCGTATTAGGTTTTTGTTTTTGTTTAGGTTTTTTTGATTTTTTTTTCTGTGGCTGCAAGGCAAAGAGTCAATAACCGCGTTGATTCGTATTTTGTGGCTGTGCGCCACAGAATAGATTGTCGTATTAGGTTTTTGTAGCTGGAGCAACGGATTTGATAGCCGTATGAACTGTTCTCAGTAGCTGTAAGACAAAGAGTCAATAACCGCGTTAATTTGTCTTTTGTGGCTGTGCGCCACAGAATATATAGTCGTCTTAGGTTCTTGTAGCTGTGAGCAACACACTTGGTAGCCGTATAAGTTTTTTTCTGTAGCTGCAAGCCAATGAGTCAATAACCGCGTTAATTCGTACTTTGTGGTTGTGCACCACAGAAAAGATAGTTGTATTAAGTTTTTGTAGCTGGGAGCAACAGATTTGATAGCCGCATGAACTGTTCTCTGTAACTGCAAGCCAAAGAGTCGATAACAGCGTTAATTTGTATTTTGTGGCTGTGCGCCACAGAATAGATGGTCGTATTAGGTTTTTGTAGCTGGGAGCAACAGCCTTGATAGCCGTATGAACTGTTCTCTGTAACTGCGAGCCAAAGAGTCGATAACCGCGTAAATTCGTATTTCGTGGCTGTGCGCCACAGAATAGATAGTCGTATTACTTTCTTGTAGTTGGAGCAACAGACTTGATAGCCGTATAAACTTTTTTCTGTAGCTGCAAGCTAATGAATCGATAACCGCGTTAATTCGTACTTCGTGGCTGTGCGCCACAGAATAGATAGTCGTATTAGGTTTTTGTAGCTGGGAGCAACAGACTTGATAGCCGTATAAATTTTTTTCTGTAGCTGCAAGGCAAATAGTCAATAACCGCGTTAATTTGTCTTTTTTGTCTGTGCGCCACAGAATATAAAGTCGTATTAGGTTTTTGTAGCTGGGAGCAACAGACTTGATAGCCGTATGATTTTTTTTCTGTAGCTGCAAGGCAACGAGTCAATAACCGCGTTGATTCGTATTTTGTGGCTGTGCGCCACAGAATAGATTGTCGTATTAGGTTTTTGTAGCTGGGAGCAACAGACTTGATAGCCGTATGAACTGTTCTCAGTAGCTGTAAGACAAAGAGTCAATAACCGCGTTAATTTGTCTTTGTGGCTGTGCGCCACAGAATATATAGTCGTCTTAGGTTCTTGTAGCTGTGAGCAACACACTTGGTAGCCGTATAAGTTTTTTTTTCTGTAGCTGCAAGCCAATGAGTCAATAACCGCGTTAATTCGTACTTTGTGGTTGTGCACCACAGAAAAGATAGTTGTATTAAGTTTTTGTAGCTGGGAGCAACAGATTTGATAGCCGTATGAACTGTTCTCTGTAACTGCAAGCCAAAGAGTCGATAACAGCGTTAATTCGTATTTTGTGGCTGTGCGCCACAGAATAGATGGTCGTATTAGGTTTTTGTAGCTGGGAGCAACAGCCTTGATAGCCGTATGAACTGTTCTCTGTAACTGCAAGCCAAAGAGTCGATAACCGCGTAAATTCGTATTTCGTGGCTGTGCGCCACAGAATAGATAGTCGTATTACTTTTTTGTAGTTGGGAGCAACAGACTTGATAGCCGTATAAACTTTTTCTCTGTAGCTGCAAGCTAATGAATCGATAACCGCGTTAATTCGTACTTCGTGGCTGTGCGCCACAGAATAGATAGTCGTATTAGGTTTTTGTAGCTGGGAGCAACAGACTTGATAGCCGTATAAACTTTTTTCTGTAGCTGCAAGGCAAAGAGTCAATAACCGCGTTAATTTGTCTTTTGTGGCTGTGCGCCACAGAATATAAAGTCGTATTAGGTTTTTGTAGCTGGGAGCAACAGACTTGATGGCCGTATGATTTTTTTTTCTGTAGCTGCAAGGCAAATAGTCAATAACCGCGTAAATTCGTATTTCGTGGCTGTGCGCCACAGAATATTCAGTCGTATTAGGTTCTTGTAGCTGTGAGCAACACACTTGATAGCCGTACAAGCTTTTTTCTGTAGCTGCAAGCCACAGAGTCAATAACCGCGTCAATTCGTACTTTGTGGTTGTGCACCACAGAATAGATTGTCGTATTAGTTTTTTGTAGCTGGGAGCAACAGACTTGATAGCCGTATAAACTTTTTTTCTGTAGCTGCAAGGTAAAGAGTCAATAACCGCGTTAATTCGTATTTTGTGGCTGTGCGCCACAGAATAGATTGTCGTATTAGGTTTTTGTAGCTGGGAGCAACAGATTTGATAGCCGTATGAACCGTTCTCTGTAGTTGCAAGGCGAAGAGTCAATAACCGCGTTAATTTGTCTTTTGTGGCTGTGCGCCACAGAATATATAGTCGTCTTAGGTTCTTGTAGCTGTGAGCAACATACTTGGTAGCCGTATAAGCTTTTTTTTGTAGCTGCAAGCCACAGAGTCAATAACCGCGTTAATTCGTACTTTCTGGTTGTGCACCACAGGAAAGATAGTTGTATTAAGTTTTTGTAGCTGGGAGCAACAGATTTGATAGCCGTATGAACTGTTCTCTGTAACTGCAAGCCAAAGAGTCGATAACAGCGTTAATTCGTACTTTGTGGTTGTGCACCACAGAATAGATTGTCGTATTAGGTTTTTGTAGCTGGGTGCAACAGACTTGATAGCCGTGTAAACTTTTTTCTGTAGCTGCAAGATAAAGAGTCTATAACCGCGTTAATTCGTATTTCGTGGCTGTGCGCCACAGAATAGATTGTCGTATTAGGTTTTTTGTAGCTGGGAGCAACAGATTTGATAGCCGTATGAACTGTTCTCTGTAACTGCAAGCCAAAGAGTCGATAACAGCGTTAATTCGTACTTTGTGGTTGTGCACCACAGAATAGATTGTCGTATTACTTTCTTGTAGCTGGAGCAACAGACTTGATAGCCGTACAAACCTTTTTTTCTGTAGCTGCAAGGCAAAGAGTCAATAACCGCCTTAATTCGTCTTTTGTGGCTGTGCGCCACAGAATATTCAGTCGTATTAGGTTCTTGTAGCTGTGAGCAACACACTTGATAGCCGTATAAACTTTTTTCTGTAGCTGCAAGGCAAATAGTCAATAACCGCGTTAATTTGTCTTTTTTGTCTGTGCGCCACAGAATATAAAGTCGTATTAGGTTTTTGTTTTTGTTTTAGGTTTTTTTGATTTTTTTTTCTGTGGCTGCAAGGCAAAGAGTCAATAACCGCGTTGATTCGTATTTTGTGGCTGTGCGCCACAGAATAGATTGTCGTATTAGGTTTTTGTAGCTGGGAGCAACGGATTTGATAGCCGTATGAACTGTTCTCTGTAACTGCAAGCCAAAGAGTCGATAACAGCGTTAATTCGTATTTTGTGGCTGTGCGCCACAGAATAGATGGTCGTATTAGGTTTTTGTAGCTGGGAGCAACAGCCTTGATAGCCGTATGAACTGTTCTCTGTAACTGCGAGCCAAAGAGTCGATAACCGCGTAAATTCGTATTTCGTGGCTGTGCGCCACAGAATAGATAGTCGTATTACTTTCTTGTAGTTGGGAGCAACAGACTTGATAGCCGTATAAACTTTTTTTCTGTAGCTGCAAGCTAATGAATCGATAACCGCGTTAATTCGTACTTCGTGGCTGTGCGCCACAGAATAGATAGTCGTATTAGGTTTTTGTAGCTGGGAGCAACAGACTTGATAGCCGTATAAATTTTTTTCTGTAGCTGCAAGGCAAATAGTCAATAACCGCGTTAATTTGTCTTTTTTGTCTGTGCGCCACAGAATATAAAGTCGTATTAGGTTTTTGTAGCTGGGAGCAACAGACTTGATAGCCGTATGATTTTTTTTCTGTAGCTGCAAGGCAACGAGTCAATAACCGCGTTGATTCGTATTTTGTGGCTGTGCGCCACAGAATAGATTGTCGTATTAGGTTTTTGTAGCTGGGAGCAACAGACTTGATAGCCGTATGAACTGTTCTCAGTAGCTGTAAGACAAAGAGTCAATAACCGCGTTAATTTGTCTTTTGTGGCTGTGCGCCACAGAATATATAGTCGTCTTAGGTTCTTGTAGCTGTGAGCAACACACTTGGTAGCCGTATAAGTTTTTTTTTCTGTAGCTGCAAGCCAATGAGTCAATAACCGCGTTAATTCGTACTTTGTGGTTGTGCACCACAGAAAAGATAGTTGTATTAAGTTTTTGTAGCTGGGAGCAACAGATTTGATAGCCGTATGAACTGTTCTCTGTAACTGCAAGCCAAAGAGTCGATAACAGCGTTAATTCGTATTTTGTGGCTGTGCGCCACAGAATAGATGGTCGTATTAGGTTTTTGTAGCTGGGAGCAACAGCCTTGATAGCCGTATGAACTGTTCTCTGTAACTGCAAGCCAAAGAGTCGATAACCGCGTAAATTCGTATTTCGTGGCTGTGCGCCACAGAATAGATAGTCGTATTACTTTTTTGTAGTTGGGAGCAACAGACTTGATAGCCGTATAAACTTTTTCTCTGTAGCTGCAAGCTAATGAATCGATAACCGCGTTAATTCGTACTTCGTGGCTGTGCGCCACAGAATAGATAGTCGTATTAGGTTTTTGTAGCTGGGAGCAACAGACTTGATAGCCGTATAAACTTTTTTCTGTAGCTGCAAGGCAAAGAGTCAATAACCGCGTTAATTTGTCTTTTGTGGCTGTGCGCCACAGAATATAAAGTCGTATTAGGTTTTTGTAGCTGGGAGCAACAGACTTGATGGCCGTATGATTTTTTTTTCTGTAGCTGCAAGGCAAATAGTCAATAACCGCGTAAATTCGTATTTCGTGGCTGTGCGCCACAGAATATTCAGTCGTATTAGGTTCTTGTAGCTGTGAGCAACACACTTGATAGCCGTACAAGCTTTTTTCTGTAGCTGCAAGCCACAGAGTCAATAACCGCGTCAATTCGTACTTTGTGGTTGTGCACCACAGAATAGATTGTCGTATTAGTTTTTTGTAGCTGGGAGCAACAGACTTGATAGCCGTATAAACTTTTTTTCTGTAGCTGCAAGGTAAAGAGTCAATAACCGCGTTAATTCGTATTTTGTGGCTGTGCGCCACAGAATAGATTGTCGTATTAGGTTTTTGTAGCTGGGAGCAACAGATTTGATAGCCGTATGAACCGTTCTCTGTAGTTGCAAGGCGAAGAGTCAATAACCGCGTTAATTTGTCTTTTTTGTCTGTGCGCCACAGAATATAAAGTCGTATTAGGTTTTTGTAGCTGGGAGCAACAGACTTGATAGCCGTATGATTTTTTTTCTGTAGCTGCAAGGCAACGAGTCAATAACCGCGTTGATTCGTATTTTGTGGCTGTGCGCCACAGAATAGATTGTCGTATTAGGTTTTTGTAGCTGGGAGCAACAGACTTGATAGCCGTATGAACTGTTCTCAGTAGCTGTAAGACAAAGAGTCAATAACCGCGTTAATTTGTCTTTTGTGGCTGTGCGCCACAGAATATATAGTCGTCTTAGGTTCTTGTAGCTGTGAGCAACACACTTGGTAGCCGTATAAGTTTTTTTTTCTGTAGCTGCAAGCCAATGAGTCAATAACCGCGTTAATTCGTACTTTGTGGTTGTGCACCACAGAAAAGATAGTTGTATTAAGTTTTTGTAGCTGGGAGCAACAGATTTGATAGCCGTATGAACTGTTCTCTGTAACTGCAAGCCAAAGAGTCGATAACAGCGTTAATTCGTATTTTGTGGCTGTGCGCCACAGAATAGATGGTCGTATTAGGTTTTTGTAGCTGGGAGCAACAGCCTTGATAGCCGTATGAACTGTTCTCTGTAACTGCAAGCCAAAGAGTCGATAACCGCGTAAATTCGTATTTCGTGGCTGTGCGCCACAGAATAGATAGTCGTATTACTTTTTTGTAGTTGGGAGCAACAGACTTGATAGCCGTATAAACTTTTTCTCTGTAGCTGCAAGCTAATGAATCGATAACCGCGTTAATTCGTACTTCGTGGCTGTGCGCCACAGAATAGATAGTCGTATTAGGTTTTTGTAGCTGGGAGCAACAGACTTGATAGCCGTATAAACTTTTTTCTGTAGCTGCAAGGCAAAGAGTCAATAACCGCGTTAATTTGTCTTTTGTGGCTGTGCGCCACAGAATATAAAGTCGTATTAGGTTTTTGTAGCTGGGAGCAACAGACTTGATGGCCGTATGATTTTTTTTTCTGTAGCTGCAAGGCAAATAGTCAATAACCGCGTAAATTCGTATTTCGTGGCTGTGCGCCACAGAATATTCAGTCGTATTAGGTTCTTGTAGCTGTGAGCAACACACTTGATAGCCGTACAAGCTTTTTTCTGTAGCTGCAAGCCACAGAGTCAATAACCGCGTCAATTCGTACTTTGTGGTTGTGCACCACAGAATAGATTGTCGTATTAGTTTTTTGTAGCTGGGAGCAACAGACTTGATAGCCGTATAAACTTTTTTTCTGTAGCTGCAAGGTAAAGAGTCAATAACAGCGTTAATTCGTATTTTGTGGCTGTGCGCCACAGAATAGATGGTCGTATTAGGTTTTTGTAGCTGGGAGCAACAGCCTTGATAGCCGTATGAACTGTTCTCTGTAACTGCGAGCCAAAGAGTCGATAACCGCGTAAATTCGTATTTCGTGGCTGTGCGCCACAGAATATAAAGTCGTATTAGGTTTTTGTAGCTGGGAGCAACAGACTTGATAGCCGTATGATTTTTTTTCTGTAGCTGCAAGGCAAAGAGTCAATAACCGCGTTGATTCGTATTTCGTGGCTGTGCGCCACAGAATAGATTGTCGTATTAGGTTTTTGTAGCTGGGAGCAACAGACTTGATAGCCGTATGAACTGTTCTCAGTAGCTGCAAGACAAAGAGTCAATAACCGCGTTAATTTGTCTTTTGTGGCTGTGCGCCACAGAATATATAGTCGTCTTAGGTTCTTGTAGCTGTGAGCAACACACTTGGTAGCCGTATAAGTTTTTTTTTCTGTAGCTGCAAGCCAATGAGTCAATAACCGCGTTAATTCGTACTTTGTGGTTGTGCACCACAGAAAAGATAGTTGTATTAAGTTTTTGTAGCTGGGAGCAACAGATTTGATAGCCGTATGAACTGTTCTCTGTAACTGCAAGCCAAAGAGTCGATAACAGCGTTAATTCGTATTTTGTGGCTGTGCGCCACAGAATAGATGGTCGTATTAGGTTTTTGTAGCTGGGAGCAACAGCCTTGATAGCCGTATGAACTGTTCTCTGTAACTGCAAGCCAAAGAGTCGATAACCGCGTAAATTCGTATTTCGTGGCTGTGCGCCACAGAATAGATAGTCGTATTACTTTTTTGTAGTTGGGAGCAACAGACTTGATAGCCGTATAAACTTTTTCTCTGTAGCTGCAAGCTAATGAATCGATAACCGCGTTAATTCGTACTTCGTGGCTGTGCGCCACAGAATAGATAGTCGTATTAGGTTTTTGTAGCTGGGAGCAACAGACTTGATAGCCGTATAATAATAATAATAGGTTTATTCCACAAAAATCACACATGTTATCTCATAAGTATCCACGGGAATAACCTTAGAACCCCAAAGGGACGGGGTTATAACCCTCCCGTCTTCTGATATGGGGAGCGGGTGCGGAGTTCAGGTGATTCTCGCGTACTTTACTGTAACGAAAAAGGTATATTAGGATATAAAACCGAAACATCAATACAATCTAAATACGCCCTAAATTGATCTACATTTTGAAAAGCAGCAATGTCTTTACTTATGGTGTTCCATTTACGAACCACTCTAGAAAAATATCCATTAGTATCACTGAGAATTTTCCTATCCCGGATTATCAATCGGAGTCTATCCCTTGGTAAACTACTGAAAGAGAGTGGATTTTCTGATAAATGGGATAGACCCGATTGAAGCTTAAACGTCTGCAATAAATCATATTTTAATCTCCGGTAAAAAAAGGGCTTTTGTTCAACTTGTAGCAATCGATCGCTGTAGCTGGTATAGGAAATACCACATTTTTGAAATGCTCTAGCTGTGAAACGTTTGAATGGTGACTCTAACACAACTGACAGATGACTATTGATAGGTGGGTTAAAAATCTCAGAACAATACAGGAGAATTGGTGCAACATATATATTGAACAATGATATATACTGCTCTGGCGTCTTGAATGAGAAATTTCTGAGAATCTTATTAGAGATGGCTGATGCTTTGCTAACTTGACCGTTCACGTGGGATTCAAATGTTAGTTTATCGTCTACCATGACTCCTAGATCACGAATGACTGGTTTTCCAGCAATTGCAACACCACCAATGGTATAATGTGCCTTGAGGTTGTTACTTCCGAGATATAAAACGTTTATCTTATTAGGTGCAAGTGGTAGTCGCCATTTTTCTGACCATGCTTCAACAATATCTACCGCGTTTTGCAAAGAACTGATGCAGGAGCTGTAGATTTTTAGATCATCGGCAAAACATGAGCAGTGAACATCTTGGGGCATTGAATATAGTAAATCGTTTATGTATATCAAAAATAGGAGAGGTCAAGTTACAGTGCCTTGTAGTACGCCAGAAGAGACTTTGAACTGATTTTGTGAAAAGCAGTTGTTAGTCTTTACTTGTGACACTCTCTCAGTCAAAAATTCTCTGAACCAGTTGACCAAATTGGTATCGAAACCGAAGTTTTGCAGTTTGAATACAAGTTTCTCATGAGATACTTTATCAAAAGCCTTTTGGAAATCAAAATATATAACGTCAACTGACTTTTTATCCTTTATGCTACGTTTCCAATTGGTGAGAGAGGATAGTAAAGATAGGCTGCAAGATCGATTCTCTAAAAAGCCGTATTGGTTTTTCGAGAATCTATTTTTGAAACATTTTCGAACTTTAAATGCAATCATTTTTTCCATAACTCTACATACTGCCGAAGTTATTGAGATAGGTCTATAGTTGTTAGGATCAGTTCTGGAGCCCTTTTTGTACACTGGAACTACATATGCTAATTTCCACTGTGTTGGCAATATGGAAGAACTATATGATTCAGTAAAAATGAGTGAAAGAGGAAGAGCCAGTGATACCGCACACTTTTTCAAAATCAGCTGATTGAGAAAATCCGCAGACTCAGTAGTTTTTGACGGCTGTTTCAAGAGGTACTTATAGACAAGAAAGGGCGCGAATGACATTGGACAGTCTACTTTACTCTGTGCAGGAACACTATCACGTGCACACAAAGTATTATCAGGTTCATAAACAGAAGAAAACTGAGCAGCGAACAAATCAGCTTTTTGCTTGTCAGAGAAGGCTAGCGAATTGTTAGATATAAGAGGTGGTATAATTTGACGGTTTTTCATTCTACGATTAATGTATCTGAAGAAAGAAGCTGACTTTTTGCCGCCAAGAATGTTGTTTTCAAGTTTAAGCCTATGTGTGACTAGTTTGGCTCGTATTAATATAGAAGTATCTCTATATACATTCTTGTGATAGTCTGAGCAGTGCCAATAGCGATACGCCAATCTCTTTTTCTTCAGAAGTGACGTAATTTCATGAGGAAGATTTTGCTGTTTATGGGGCTTCATGACTGGTGTATGATCACGTATGATTTCTTTTGTAAGTCCACAGAAGTGATCGTATTTGCTTTGCAGAGACGAAAAGAATGAAAATTGTCTTTCCCAATTTATGCTTGCTAGTTTTCTATTAACAATCTCGAAATCGGTGTTTTTGAAATCAAGACGCTTGGTGACAGTTTTGTTTTCTTTCGTCATCGCGCTATAGCCTAGATGTAGCGAAAATGTCACAGAAATATGATCACTATTGATTAAAGGAGGAGAGGGCTGGAAATTCTGCATCAGGCCATGTCTTTGAGTTAACACTAAATCTAAAATATTTTGTGTCCCACCAGGAGATACGTGTGTTGGAAAGGAAACTAGCTGATTGAGAGAGTTACGAAGACAAAATTCATGAAATGTTTTCTGAGCTCTGTCCTTGGGAGTAGAATTGGAGATCCAATTTATTTTTGGACAATTTATATCACCAAAAATGATATTATTTTCGGTTGGCAAGAAATATGTCTCAAGATGTTCACATAGATGTTTGGTTTGCAGAAAATTAGTGTCAGGCGGTCGGTATACTAGGAAGCAACGGAATTTTTCCGAATTATCAAATATGTCAAAACACAGTACGTCGCAATGGTGGTTGTCATAATGCATTTCCATTCTGAGAGATACTTCAATTATTTTTAACCGTGGATTGTAAAGAAGTAAAACACCACCACCTGTGCGTTTGTTTTCATCAATTTTTCGATCAAAACGCAAGTAATTGTACCTATCATTGTCAAGTATATGTGAGGTGCACGAATCATTCAAGAAAGTTTCTGTCAGAAGTATCAAATCGATTTTTTTTCTGTAGCTGCAAGGCAAAGAGTCAATAACCGCGTTAATTTGTCTTTTGTGGCTGTGCGCCACAGAATATAAAGTCGTATTAGGTTTTTGTAGCTGGGAGCAACAGACTTGATGGCCGTATGATTTTTTTTTCTGTAGCTGCAAGGCAAATAGTCAATAACCGCGTAAATTCGTATTTCGTGGCTGTGCGCCACAGAATGTTCAGTCGTATTAGGTTCTTGTAGCTGTGAGCAACACACTTGATAGCCGTACAAGCTTTTTTCTGTAGCTGCAAGCCACAGAGTCAATAACCGCGTCAATTCGTACTTTGTGGTTGTGCACCACAGAATAGATTGTCGTATTAGTTTTTTGTAGCTGGGAGCAACAGACTTGATAGCCGTATAAACTTTTTTTCTGTAGCTGCAAGGTAAAGAGTCAATAACCGCGTTAATTCGTATTTTGTGGCTGTGCGCCACAGAATAGATTGTCGTATTAGGTTTTTGTAGCTGGGAGCAACAGATTTGATAGCCGTATGAACCGTTCTCTGTAGTTGCAAGGCGAAGAGTCAATAACCGCGTTAATTTGTCTTTTGTGGCTGTGCGCCACAGAATATATAGTCGTCTTAGGTTCTTGTAGCTGTGAGCAACATACTTGGTAGCCGTATAAGCTTTTTTTTGTAGCTGCAAGCCACAGAGTCAATAACCGCGTTAATTCGTACTTTCTGGTTGTGCACCACAGGAAAGATAGTTGTATTAAGTTTTTGTAGCTGGGAGCAACAGATTTGATAGCCGCATGAACTGTTCTCTGTAACTGCAAGCCAAAGAGTCGATAACAGCGTTAATTCGTATTTTGTGGCTGTGCGCCACAGAATAGATGGTCGTATTAGGTTTTTGTAGCTGGGAGCAACAGCCTTGATAGCCGTATGAACTGTTCTCTGTAACTGCGAGCCAAAGAGTCGATAACCGCGTAAATTCGTATTTCGTGGCTGTGCGCCACAGAATAGATAGTCGTATTACTTTCTTGTAGTTGGGAGCAACAGACTTGATAGCCGTATAAACTTTTTTTCTGTAGCTGCAAGCTAATGAATCGATAACCGCGTTAATTCGTACTTCGTGGCTGTGCGCCACAGAATAGATAGTCGTATTAGGTTTTTGTAGCTGGGAGCAACAGACTTGATAGCCGTATAGATTTTTTTCTGTAGCTGCAAGGCAAATAGTCAATAACCGCGTTAATTTGTCTTTTTTGTCTGTGCGCCACAGAATATAAAGTCGTATTAGGTTTTTGTAGCTGGGAGCAACAGACTTGATAGCCGTATGATTTTTTTTCTGTAGCTGCAAGGCAAAGAGTCAATAACCGCGTTGATTCGTATTTTGTGGCTGTGCGCCACAGAATAGATTGTCGTATTAGGTTTTTGTAGCTGGGAGCAACAGACTTGATAGCCGTATGAACTGTTCTCAGTAGCTGCAAGACAAAGAGTCAATAACCGCGTTAATTTGTCTTTTGTGGCTGTGCGCCACAGAATATATAGTCGTCTTAGGTTCTTGTAGCTGTGAGCAACACACTTGGTAGCCGTATAAGTTTTTTTTTCTGTAGCTGCAAGCCAATGAGTCAATAACCGCGTTAATTCGTACTTTGTGGTTGTGCACCACAGAAAAGATAGTTGTATTAAGTTTTTGTAGCTGGGAGCAACAGATTTGATAGCCGTATGAACTGTTCTCTGTAACTGCAAGCCAAAGAGTCGATAACAGCGTTAATTCGTATTTTGTGGCTGTGCGCCACAGAATAGATGGTCGTATTAGGTTTTTGTAGCTGGGAGCAACAGCCTTGATAGCCGTATGAACTGTTCTCTGTAACTGCAAGCCAAAGAGTCGATAACCGCGTAAATTCGTATTTCGTGGCTGTGCGCCACAGAATAGATAGTCGTATTACTTTTTTGTAGTTGGGAGCAACAGACTTGATAGCCGTATAAACTTTTTCTCTGTAGCTGCAAGCTAATGAATCGATAACCGCGTTAATTCGTACTTCATGGCTGTGCGCCACAGAATAGATAGTCGTATTAGGTTTTTGTAGCTGGGAGCAACAGACTTGATAGCCGTATAAACTTTTTTCTGTAGCTGCAAGGCAAAGAGTCAATAACCGCGTTAATTTGTCTTTTGTGGCTGTGCGCCACAGAATATAAAGTCGTATTAGGTTTTTGTAGCTGGGAGCAACAGACTTGATGGCCGTATGATTTTTTTTCTGTAGCTGCAAGGCAAAGAGTCAATAACCGCGTAAATTCGTATTTCGTGGCTGTGCGCCACATAATAGATAGTCGTATTACTTTCTTGTAGTTGGGAGCAACAGACTTGATAGCCGTATAAACTTTTTTTCTGTAGCTGCAAGCTAATGAATCGATAACCGCGTTAATTCGTATTTCGTGGCTGTGCGCCACAGAATAGATAGTCGTATTAGGTTTTTGTAGCTGGGAGCAACAGACTTGATAGCCGTATAAACTGTTTTCTGTAGCTGCAAGGCAAAGAGTCAATCACCGCGTTAATTTGTCTTTTGTGGCTGTGCGCCACAGAATATAAAGTCGTATTAGGTTTTTGTAGCTGGGAGCAACAGACTTGATAGCCGTATGATTTTTTTTCTGTAGCTGCAAGGCAAAGAGTCAATAACCGCGTTGATTCGTATTTTGTGGCTGTGCACCACAGAATAGATTGTCGTATTAGGTTTTTGTAGCTGGGAGCAACAGATTTGATAGCCGTATGAACCGTTCTCTGTAGCTGCAAGGCGAAGAGTCAATAACCGCGTTAATTTGTCTTTTGTGGTTGTGCACCACAGAATAGATTGTCGTATTAGGTTTTTGTAGCTGGGAGCAACAGACTTGATAGCCGTGTAAACTTTTTTCTGTAGCTGCAAGCCAAAGAGTCGATAACCGCGTTAATTCGTATTTCGTGGCTGTGCGCCACAGAATAGATTGTCGTATTAGGTTTTTTGTAGCTGGGAGCAACAGACTTGATAGCCGTATGAACTGTTTTCTGTAAATACAAGCCAAAGAGTCGATAACCGCGTAAATTCGTATTTCGTGGCTGTGCGCCACAGAATAGATAGTCGTATTACTTTCTTGTAGCTGGGAGCAACAGACTTGATAGCCGTACAAACCTTTTTTTTTGTAGCTGCAAGGCAAAGAGTAAATAACCGCCTTAATTCGTCTTTTGTGGCTGTGCGCCACAGAATATTCAGTCGTATTAGGTTCTTGTAGCTGTGAGCAACACACTTGATAGCCGTATAAACTTTTTTCTGTAGCTGCAAGGCAAATAGTCAATAACCGCGTTAATTTGTCTTTTGTGTCTGTGCGCCACAGAATATAAAGTCGTATTAGGTTTTGTAGCTGGGAGCAACAGACTTGATAGCCGTATGATTTTTTTTCTGTAGCTGCAAGGCAAAGAGTCAATAACCGCGTTGATTCGTATTTTGTGGCTGTGCGCCACAGAATATATTGTCGTATTAGGTTTTTGTAGCTGGGAGCAACGGATTTGATAGCCGTATGAACTGTTCTCAGTAGCTGCAAGACAAAGAGTCAATAACCGCGTTAATTTGTCTTTTGTGGCTGTGCACCACAGAAAAGATAGTTGTATTAAGTTTTTGTAGCTGGGAGCAACATATTTGATAGCCGTATGAACTGTTCTCTGTAACTGCAAGCCAAAGAGTCGATAACAGCGTTGATTCGTATTTTGTGGCTGTGCGCCACAGAATATATAGTCGTCTTAGGTTCTTGTAGCTGTGAGCAACACACTTGGTAGCCGTATAAGCTTTTTTTCTGTAGCTGCAAGCCAATGAGTCAATAACCGCGTTAATTCGTACTTTGTGGTTGTGCACCACAGAAAAGATAGTTGTATTAAGTTTTTGTAGCTGGGAGCAACAGCCTTGATAGCCGTATGAACTGTTCTCTGTAACTGCAAGCCAAAGAGTCGATAACCGCGTAAATTCGTATTTCGTGGCTGTGCGCCACAGAATAGATTGTCGTATTAGGTTTTTGTAGCTGGGAGCAACAGCCTTGATAGCCGTATGAACTGTTCTCAGTAGCTGCAAGACAAAGAGTCGATAACCGCGTAAATTCGTATTTCGTGGCTGTGCGCCACAGAATAGATAGTCGTATTACTTTTTTGTAGTTGGGAGCAACAGACTTGATAGCCGTATAAACTTTTTCTCTGTAGCTGCAAGCTAATGAATCGATAACCGCGTTAATTCGTATTTCGTGGCTGTGCGCCACAGAATAGATAGTCGTATTAGGTTTTTGTAGCTGGGAGCAACAGACTTGATAGCCGTATAAACTGTTTTCTGTAGCTGCAAGGCAAAGAGTCAATCACCGCGTTAATTTGTCTTTTGTGGCTGTGCGCCACAGAATATAAAGTCGTATTAGGTTTTTGTAGCTGGGAGCAACAGACTTGATAGCCGTATGATTTTTTTTCTGTAGCTGCAAGGCAAAGAGTCAATAACCGCGTTGATTCGTATTTTGTGGCTGTGCACCACAGAATAGATTGTCGTATTAGGTTTTTGTAGCTGGGAGCAACAGATTTGATAGCCGTATGAACCGTTCTCTGTAGCTGCAAGGCGAAGAGTCAATAACCGCGTTAATTTGTCTTTTGTGGTTGTGCACCACAGAATAGATTGTCGTATTAGGTTTTTGTAGCTGGGAGCAACAGACTTGATAGCCGTGTAAACTTTTTTCTGTAGCTGCAAGCCAAAGAGTCGATAACCGCGTTAATTCGTATTTCGTGGCTGTGCGCCACAGAATAGATTGTCGTATTAGGTTTTTTGTAGCTGGGAGCAACAGACTTGATAGCCGTATGAACTGTTTTCTGTAAATACAAGCCAAAGAGTCGATAACCGCGTAAATTCGTATTTCGTGGCTGTGCGCCACAGAATAGATAGTCGTATTACTTTCTTGTAGCTGGGAGCAACAGACTTGATAGCCGTACAAACCTTTTTTTTTGTAGCTGCAAGGCAAAGAGTCAATAACCGCCTTAATTCGTCTTTTGTGGCTGTGCGCCACAGAATATTCAGTCGTATTAGGTTCTTGTAGCTGTGAGCAACACACTTGATAGCCGTATAAACTTTTTTCTGTAGCTGCAAGGCAAATAGTCAATAACCGCGTTAATTTGTCTTTTGTGTCTGTGCGCCACAGAATATAAAGTCGTATTAGGTTTTGTAGCTGGGAGCAACAGACTTGATAGCCGTATGATTTTTTTTCTGTAGCTGCAAGGCAAAGAGTCAATAACCGCGTTGATTCGTATTTTGTGGCTGTGCGCCACAGAATATATTGTCGTATTAGGTTTTTGTAGCTGGGAGCAACGGATTTGATAGCCGTATGAACTGTTCTCAGTAGCTGCAAGACAAAGAGTCAATAACCGCGTTAATTTGTCTTTTGTGGCTGTGCACCACAGAAAAGATAGTTGTATTAAGTTTTTGTAGCTGGGAGCAACATATTTGATAGCCGTATGAACTGTTCTCTGTAACTGCAAGCCAAAGAGTCGATAACAGCGTTGATTCGTATTTTGTGGCTGTGCGCCACAGAATATATAGTCGTCTTAGGTTCTTGTAGCTGTGAGCAACACACTTGGTAGCCGTATAAGCTTTTTTTCTGTAGCTGCAAGCCAATGAGTCAATAACCGCGTTAATTCGTACTTTGTGGTTGTGCACCACAGAAAAGATAGTTGTATTAAGTTTTTGTAGCTGGGAGCAACAGCCTTGATAGCCGTATGAACTGTTCTCTGTAACTGCAAGCCAAAGAGTCGATAACCGCGTAAATTCGTATTTCGTGGCTGTGCGCCACAGAATAGATTGTCGTATTAGGTTTTTGTAGCTGGGAGCAACAGCCTTGATAGCCGTATGAACTGTTCTCAGTAGCTGCAAGACAAAGAGTCAATAACCGCGTTAATTTGTCTTTTGTGGCTGTGCACCACAGAAAAGATAGTTGTATTAAGTTTTTGTAGCTGGGAGCAACATATTTGATAGCCGTATGAACTTTTCTCTGTAACTGCAAGCCAAAGAGTCGATAACAGCGTTGATTCGTATTTTGTGGCTGTGCGCCACAGAATATATAGTCGTCTTAGGTTCTTGTAGCTGTGAGCAACACACTTGGTAGCCGTATAAGCTTTTTTTCTGTAGCTGCAAGGCAAAGAGTCAATAACCGCGTTGATTCGTATTTTGTGGCTGTGCGCCACAGAATAGATTGTCGTATTAGGTTTTTGTAGCTGGGAGCAACAGATTTGATAGCCGTATGAACCGTTCTCTGTAGCTGCAAGGCGAAGAGTCAATAACCGCGTTAATTTGTCTTTTGTGGTTGTGCACCACAGAATAGATTGTCGTATTAGGTTTTTGTAGCTGGGAGCAACAGACTTGATAGCCGTGTAAACTTTTTTTCTGTAGCTGCAAGCCAAAGAGTCGATAACCGCGTTAATTCGTATTTCGTGGCTGTGCGCCACAGAATAGATTGTCGTATTAGGTTTTTTGTAGCTGGGAGCAACAGACTTGATAGCCGTATGAACTGTTTTCTGTAAATACAAGCCAAAGAGTCGATAACCGCGTAAATTCGTATTTCGTGGCTGTGCGCCACAGAATAGATAGTCGTATTACTTTCTTGTAGCTGGGAGCAACAGACTTGATAGCCGTACAAACCTTTTTTTCTGTAGCTGCAAGGCAAAGAGTCAATAACCGCCTTAATTCGTCTTTTGTGGCTGTGCGCCACAGAATATTCAGTCGTATTAGGTTCTTGTAGCTGTGAGCAACACACTTGATAGCCGTATAAATTTTTTTCTGTAGCTGCAAGGCAAATAGTCAATAACCGCGTTAATTTGTCTTTTGTGTCTGTGCGCCACAGAATATAAAGTCGTATTAGGTTTTGTAGCTGGGAGCAACAGACTTGATAGCCGTATGATTTTTTTTCTGTAGCTGCAAGGCAAAGAGTCAATAACCGCGTTGATTCGTATTTTGTGGCTGTGCGCCACAGAATAGATTGTCGTATTAGGTTTTTGTAGCTGGGAGCAACGGATTTGATAGCCGTATGAACTGTTCTCAGTAGCTGCAAGACAAAGAGTCAATAACCGCGTTAATTTGTCTTTTGTGGCTGTGCACCACAGAAAATATAGTTGTATTATGTTTTTGTAGCTGGGAGCAACATATTTGATAGCCGTATGAACTGTTCTCTGTGACTGCAAGCCAAAGAGTCGATAACAGCGTTGATTCGTATTTTGTGGCTGTGCGCCACAGAATATATAGTCGTCTTAGGTTCTTGTAGCTGTGAGCAACACACTTGGTAGCCGTATAAGCTTTGTTTCTGTAGATGCAAGCCAATGAGTCAATAACCGCGTTAATTCGTATTTCGTGGCTGTGCGCCACAGAATAGATTGTCGTATTAGGTTTTTGTAGCTGGGAGCAACGGATTTGATAGCCGTATGAACTGTTCTCAGTAGCTGCAAGACAAAGAGTCAATAACCGCGTTAATTTGTCTTTTGTGGCTGTGCACCACAGAAAATATAGTTGTATTAAGTTTTTGTAGCTGGGAGCAACAGACTTGATAGCCGTATGATTTTTTTTCTGTAGCTGCAAGGCAAAGAGTCAATAACCGCGTTGATTCGTATTTTGTGGCTGTGCGCCACAGAATATATTGTCGTATTAGGTTTTTGTAGCTGGGAGCAACGGATTTGATAGCCGTATGAACTGTTCTCAGTAGCTGCAAGACAAAGAGTCAATAACCGCGTTAATTTGTCTTTTGTGGCTGTGCACCACAGAAAATATAGTTGTATTAAGTTTTTGTAGCTGGGAGCAACAGATTTGATAGCCGTATGAACTGTTCTCTGTAACTGCAAGCCAAAGAGTCGATAACAGCGTTAATTCGTATTTTGTGGCTGTGCGCCACAGAATAGATTGTCGTATTAGGTTTTTGTAGCTGGGAGCAACAGCCTTGATAGCCGTATGAACTGTTCTCTGTAACTGCAAGCCAAAGAGTCGATAACCGCGTAAATTCGTATTTCGTGGCTGTGCGCCACAGAATAGATTGTCGTATTAGGTTTTTGTAGCTGGGAGCAACAGCCTTGATAGCCGTATGAACTGTTCTCAGTAGCTGCAAGACAAAGAGTCAATAACCGCGTTAATTTGTCTTTTGTGGCTGTGCACCACAGAAAAGATAGTTGTATTAAGTTTTTGTAGCTGGGAGCAACATATTTGATAGCCGTATGAACTGTTCTCTGTAACTGCAAGCCAAAGAGTCGATAACAGCGTTGATTCGTATTTTGTGGCTGTGCGCCACAGAATATATAGTCGTCTTAGGTTCTTGTAGCTGTGAGCAACACACTTGGTAGCCGTATAAGCTTTTTTTCTGTAGCTGCAAGGCAAAGAGTCAATAACCGCGTTGATTCGTATTTTGTGGCTGTGCGCCACAGAATAGATTGTCGTATTAGGTTTTTGTAGCTCGGAGCAACAGATTTGATAGCCGTATGAACCGTTCTCTGTAGCTGCAAGGCGAAGAGTCAATAACCGCGTGAATTTGTCTTTTGTGGTTGTGCACCACAGAATAAATTGTCGTATTAGGTTTTTGTAGCTGGGAGCAACAGACTTGATAGCCGTGTAAACTTTTTTCTGTAAATACAAGCCAAAGAGTCGATAACCGCGTAAATTGGTATTTCGTGGCTGTGCGCCACAGAATAGATAGTCGTATTACTTTCTTGTAGCTGGGAGCAACAGACTTGATAGCCGTACAAACCTTTTTTCTGTAGCTGCAAGGCAAAGAGTCAATAACCGCCTTAATTCGTCTTTTGTGGCTGTGCGCCACAGAATATTCAGTCGTATTAGGTTCTTGTAGCTGTGAGCAACACACTTGATAGCCGTATAAACTTTTTCTGTAGCTGCAAGGCAAATAGTCAATAACCGCGTTAATTTGTCTTTTGTGTCTGTGCGCCACAGAATATAAAGTCGTATTAGGTTTTGTAGCTGGGAGCAACAGACTTGATAGCCGTATGATTTTTTTTCTGTAGCTGCAAGGCAAAGAGTCAATAACCGCGTTGATTCGTATTTTGTGGCTGTGCGCCACAGAATAGATTGTCGTATTAGGTTTTTGTAGCTGGGAGCAACGGATTTGATAGCCGTATGAACTGTTCTCAGTAGCTGCAAGACAAAGAGTCAATAACCGCGTTAATTTGTCTTTTGTGGCTGTGCACCACAGAAAAGATAGTTGTATTAAGTTTTTGTAGCTGGGAGCAACATATTTGATAGCCGTATGAACTGTTCTCTGTAACTGCAAGCCAAAGAGTCGATAACAGCGTTGATTCGTATTTTGTGGCTGTGCGCCACAGAATATATAGTCGTCTTAGGTTCTTGTAGCTGTGAGCAACACACTTGGTAGCCGTATAAGCTTTTTTTTCTGTAGCTGCAAGGCAAAGAGTCAATAACCGCGTTGATTCGTATTTTGTGGCTGTGCGCCACAGAATAGATTGTCGTAATAGGTTTTTGTAGCTGGGAGCAACAGATTTGATAGCCGTATGAACCGTTCTCTGTAGCTGCAAGGCGAAGAGTCAATAACCGCGTTAATTTGTCTTTTGTGGTTGTGCACCACAGAATAGATTGTCGTATTAGGTTTTTGTAGCTGGGAGCAACAGACTTGATATCCGTGTAAACTTTTTTCTGTAGCTGCAAGCCAAAGAGTCGATAACCGCGTTAATTCGTATTTCGTGGCTGTGCGCCACAGAATAGATTGTCGTATTAGGTTTTTTGTAGCTGGGAGCAACAGACTTGATAGCCGTATGAACTGTTTTCTGTAAATACAAGCCAAAGAGTCGATAACCGCGTAAATTCGTATTTCGTGGCTGTGCGCCACAGAATAGATAGTCGTATTACTTTCTTGTAGCTGGGAGCAACAGACTTGATAGCCGTACAAACCTTTTTTTCTGTAGCTGCAAGGCAAAGAGTCAATAACCGCCTTAATTCGTCTTTTGTGGCTGTGCGCCACAGAATATAAAGTCGTATTAGGTTTTGTAGCTGGGAGCAACAGACTTGATAGCCGTATGATTTTTTTTTCTGTAGCTGCAAGGCAAAGAGTCAATAACCGCGTTGATTCGTATTTTGTGGCTGTGCGCCACAGAATAGATTGTCGTATTAGGTTTTTGTAGCTGGGAGCAACGGATTTGATAGCCGTATGAACTGTTCTCAGTAGCTGCAAGACAAAGAGTCAATAACCGCGTTAATTTGTCTTTTGTGGCTGTGCACCACAGAAAATATAGTTGTATTATGTTTTTGTAGCTGGGAGCAACATATTTGATAGCCGTATGAACTGTTCTCTGTAACTGCAAGCCAAAGAGTCGATAACAGCGTTGATTCGTATTCTGTGGCTGTGCGCCACAGAATATATAGTCGTCTTAGGTTCTTGTAGCTGTGAGCAACACACTTGGTAGCCGTATAAGCTTTGTTTCTGTAGCTGCAAGCCAATGAGTCAATAACCGCGTTAATTCGTATTTCGTGGCTGTGCGCCACAGAATAGATTGTCGTATTAGGTTTTTGTAGCTGGGAGCAACGGATTTGATAGCCGTATGAACTGTTCTCAGTAGCTGCAAGACAAAGAGTCAATAACCGCGTTAATTTGTCTTTTGTGGCTGTGCACCACAGAAAATATAGTTGTATTAAGTTTTTGTAGCTGGGAGCAACAGATTTGATAGCCGTATGAACTGTTCTCTGTAACTGCAAGCCAAAGAGTCGATAACAGCGTTAATTCGTATTTTGTGGCTGTGCGCCACAGAATAGATTGTCGTATTAGGTTTTTGTAGCTGGGAGCAACAGCCTTGATAGCCGTATGAACTGTTCTCTGTAACTGCAAGCCAAAGAGTCGATAACCGCGTTAATTTGTCTTTTGTGTCTGTGCGCCACAGAATATAAAGTCGTATTAGGTTTTGTAGCTGGGAGCAACAGACTTGATAGCCGTATGATTTTTTTTCTGTAGCTGCAAGGCAAAGAGTCAATAACCGCGTTGATTCGTATTTTGTGGCTGTGCGCCACAGAATAGATTGTCGTATTAGGTTTTTGTAGCTGGGAGCAACGGATTTGATAGCCGTATGAACTGTTCTCAGTAGCTGCAAGACAAAGAGTCAATAACCGCGTTAATTTGTCTTTTGTGGCTGTGCACCACAGAAAATATAGTTGTATTAAGTTTTTGTAGCTGGGAGCAACAGATTTGATAGCCGTATGAACTGTTATCTGTAACTGCAAGCCAAAGAGTCGATAACAGCGTTAATTCGTATTTTGTGGCTG
Organism: Litoditis marina; assembly: GCA_964036275.1. Taxonomy (NCBI): domain Eukaryota; kingdom Metazoa; phylum Nematoda; class Chromadorea; order Rhabditida; family Rhabditidae; genus Litoditis; species Litoditis marina. The sequence continues at coordinate 93,166 of CAXIWQ010000255.1, forward strand.
TGCGCCACAGAATAGATTGTCGTATTAGGTTTTTGTAGCTGGGAGCAACAGCCTTGATAGCCGTATGAACTGTTCTCTGTAACTGCAAGCCAAAGAGTCGATAACCGCGTAAATTCGTATTTCGTGGCTGTGCGCCACAGAATAGATTGTCGTATTAGGTTTTTGTAGCTGGGAGCAACAGCCTTGATAGCCGTATGAACTGTTCTCAGTAGCTGCAAGACAAAGAGTCAATAACCGCGTTAATTTGTCTTTTGTGGCTGTGCACCACAGAAAAGATAGTTGTATTAAGTTTTTGTAGCTGGGAGCAACATATTTGATAGCCGTATGAACTGTTCTCTGTAACTGCAAGCCAAAGAGTCGATAACAGCGTTGATTCGTATTTTGTGGCTGTGCGCCACAGAATATATAGTCGTCTTAGGTTCTTGTAGCTGTGAGCAACACACTTGGTAGCCGTATAAGCTTTTTTTTCTGTAGCTGCAAGGCAAAGAGTCAATAACCGCGTTGATTCGTATTTTGTGGCTGTGCGCCACAGAATAGATTGTCGTAATAGGTTTTTGTAGCTGGGAGCAACAGATTTGATAGCCGTATGAACCGTTCTCTGTAGCTGCAAGGCGAAGAGTCAATAACCGCGTTAATTTGTCTTTTGTGGTTGTGCACCACAGAATAGATTGTCGTATTAGGTTTTTGTAGCTGGGAGCAACAGACTTGATATCCGTGTAAACTTTTTTCTGTAGCTGCAAGCCAAAGAGTCGATAACCGCGTTAATTCGTATTTCGTGGCTGTGCGCCACAGAATAGATTGTCGTATTAGGTTTTTTGTAGCTGGGAGCAACAGACTTGATAGCCGTATGAACTGTTTTCTGTAAATACAAGCCAAAGAGTCGATAACCGCGTAAATTCGTATTTCGTGGCTGTGCGCCACAGAATAGATAGTCGTATTACTTTCTTGTAGCTGGGAGCAACAGACTTGATAGCCGTACAAACCTTTTTTTCTGTAGCTGCAAGGCAAAGAGTCAATAACCGCCTTAATTCGTCTTTTGTGGCTGTGCGCCACAGAATATAAAGTCGTATTAGGTTTTGTAGCTGGGAGCAACAGACTTGATAGCCGTATGATTTTTTTTCTGTAGCTGCAAGGCAAAGAGTCAATAACCGCGTTGATTCGTATTTTGTGGCTGTGCGCCACAGAATAGATTGTCGTATTAGGTTTTTGTAGCTGGGAGCAACGGATTTGATAGCCGTATGAACTGTTCTCAGTAGCTGCAAGACAAAGAGTCAATAACCGCGTTAATTTGTCTTTTGTGGCTGTGCACCACAGAAAATATAGTTGTATTAAGTTTTTGTAGCTGGGAGCAACAGATTTGATAGCCGTATGAACTGTTCTCTGTAACTGCAAGCCAAAGAGTCGATAACAGCGTTAATTCGTATTTTGTGGCTGTGCGCCACAGAATAGATTGTCGTATTAGGTTTTTGTAGCTGGGAGCAACAGCCTTGATAGCCGTATGAACTGTTCTCTGTAACTGCAAGCCAAAGAGTCGATAACCGCGTTAATTTGTCTTTTGTGTCTGTGCGCCACAGAATATAAAGTCGTATTAGGTTTTGTAGCTGGGAGCAACAGACTTGATAGCCGTATGATTTTTTTTCTGTAGCTGCAAGGCAAAGAGTCAATAACCGCGTTGATTCGTATTTTGTGGCTGTGCGCCACAGAATAGATTGTCGTATTAGGTTTTTGTAGCTGGGAGCAACGGATTTGATAGCCGTATGAACTGTTCTCAGTAGCTGCAAGACAAAGAGTCAATAACCGCGTTAATTTGTCTTTTGTGGCTGTGCACCACAGAAAATATAGTTGTATTAAGTTTTTGTAGCTGGGAGCAACAGATTTGATAGCCGTATGAACTGTTATCTGTAACTGCAAGCCAAAGAGTCGATAACAGCGTTAATTCGTATTTTGTGGCTGTGCGCCACAGAATAGATTGTCGTATTAGGTTTTTGTAGCTGGGAGCAACAGCCTTGATAGCCGTATGAACTGTTCTCTGTAACTGCAAGCCAAAGAGTCGATAACCGCGTAAATTCGTATTTCGTGGCTGTGCGCCACAGAATAGATTGTCGTATTAGGTTTTTGTAGCTGGGAGCAACAGCCTTGATAGCCGTATGAACTGTTCTCAGTAGCTGCAAGACAAAGAGTCAATAACCGCGTTAATTTGTCTTTTGTGGCTGTGCACCACAGAAAAGATAGTTGTATTAAGTTTTTGTAGCTGGGAGCAACATATTTGATAGCCGTATGAACTGTTCTCTGTAACTGCAAGCCAAAGAGTCGATAACAGCGTTGATTCGTATTTTGTGGCTGTGCGCCACAGAATATATAGTCGTCTTAGGTTCTTGTAGCTGTGAGCAACACACTTGGTAGCCGTATAAGCTTTTTTTCTGTAGCTGCAAGGCAAAGAGTCAATAACCGCGTTGATTCGTATTTTGTGGCTGTGCGCCACAGAATAGATTGTCGTATTAGGTTTTTGTAGCTGGGAGCAACAGATTTGATAGCTGTATGAACCGTTCTCTGTAGCTGCAAGGCGAAGAGTCAATAACCGCGTTAATTTGTCTTTTGTGGTTGTGCACCACAGAATAGATTGTCGTATTAGGTTTTTGTAGCTGGGAGCAACAGACTTGATAGCCGTGTAAACTTTTTTCTGTAGCTGCAAGCCAAAGAGTCGATAACCGCGTTAATTCGAATTTCGTGGCTGTGCGCCACAGAATAGATTGTCGTATTAGGTTTTTTGTAGCTGGGAGCAACAGACTTGATAGCCGTATGAACTGTTTTATGTAAATACAAGCCAAAGAGTCGATAACCGCGTAAATTGGTATTTCGTGGCTGTGCGCCACAGAATAGATAGTCGTATTACTTTCTTGTAGCTGGGAGCAACAGACTTGATAGCCGTACAAACCTTTTTTTCTGTAGCTGCAAGGCAAAGAGTCAATAACCGCCTTAATTCGTCTTTTGTGGCTGTGCGCCACAGAATATTCAGTCGTATTAGGTTCTTGTAGCTGTGAGCAACACACTTGATAGCCGTATAAACTTTTTTCTGTAGCTGCAAGGCAAATAGTCAATAACCGCGTTAATTTGTCTTTTGTGTCTGTGCGCCACAGAATATAAAGTCGTATTAGGTTTTGTAGCTGGGAGCAACAGACTTGATAGCCGTATGATTTTTTTTCTGTAGCTGCAAGGCAAAGAGTCAATAACCGCGTTGATTCGTATTTTGTGGCTGTGCGCCACAGAATAGATTGTCGTATTAGGTTTTTGTAGCTGGGAGCAACGGATTTGATAGCCGTATGAACTGTTCTCAGTAGCTGCAAGACAAAGAGTCAATAACCGCGTTAATTTGTCTTTTGTGGCTGTGCACCACAGAAAAGATAGTTGTATTAAGTTTTTGTAGCTGGGAGCAACATATTTGATAGCCGTATAAACTGTTCTCTGTAACTGCAAGCCAAAGAGTCGATAACAGCGTTGATTCGTATTTTGTGGCTGTGCGCCACAGAATATATAGTCGTCTTAGGTTCTTGTAGCTGTGAGCAACACACGTGGTAGCCGTATAAGCTTTTTTTCTGTAGCTGCAAGCCAATGAGTCAATAACCGCGTTAATTCGTACTTTGTGGTTGTGCACCACAGAAAAGATAGTTGTATTAAGTTTTTGTAGCTGGGAGCAACAGATTTGATAGCCGTATGAACTGTTCTCTGTAACTGCAAGCCAAAGAGTCGATAACCGCGTAAATTCGTATTTCGTGGCTGTGCGCCACAGAATAGATTGTCGTATTAGGTTTTTGTAGCTGGGAGCAACAGCCTTGATAGCCGTATGAACTGTTCTCAGTAGCTGCAAGACAAAGAGTCAATAACCGCGTTAATTTGTCTTTTGTGGCTGTGCACCACAGAAAAGATAGTTGTATTAAGTTTTTGTAGCTGGGAGCAACATATTTGATAGCCGTATGAGCTGTTCTCTGTAACTGCAAGCCAAAGAGTCGATAACAGCGTTGATTCGTATTTTGTGGCTGTGCGCCACAGAATATATAGTCGTCTTAGGTTCTTGTAGCTGTGAGCAACACACTTGGTAGCCGTATAAGCTTTTTTTCTGTAGCTGCAAGGCAAAGAGTCAATAACCGCGTTGATTCGTATTTTGTGGCTGTGCGCCACAGAATAGATTGTCGTATTAGGTTTTTGTAGCTGGGAGCAACAGATTTGATAGCCGTATGAACCGTTCTCTGTAGCTGCAAGGCGAAGAGTCGATAACCGCGTTAATTCGTCTTTTGTGGTTGTGCACCACAGAATAAATTGTCGTATTAGGTTTTTGTAGCTGGGAGCAACAGACTTGATAGCCGTATGAACTGTTTTCTGTAAATACAAGCCAAAGAGTCGATAACCGCGTAAATTGGTATTTCGTGGCTGTGCGCCACAGAATAGATAGTCGTATTACTTTCTTGTAGCTGGGAGCAACAGACTTGATAGCCGTACAAACTTTTTTTTCTGTAGCTGCAAGGCAAAGAGTCACTAACCGCCTTAATTCGTCTTTTGTGGCTGTGCGCCACAGAATATTCAGTCGTATTAGGTTCTTGTAGCTGTGAGCAACACACTTGATAGCCGTATAAACTTTTTTCTGTAGCTGCAAGGCAAATAGTCAATAACCGCGTTAATTTGTCTTTTGTGTCTGTGCGCCACAGAATGTAAAGTCGTATTAGGTTTTGTAGCTGGGAGCAACAGACTTGATAGCCGTATGATTTTTTTCTGTAGCTGCAAGGCAAAGAGACAATAACCGCGTTGATTCGTATTTTGTGGCTGTGCGCCACAGAATAGATTGTCGTATTAGGTTTTTGTAGCTGGGAGCAACGGATTTGATAGCCGTATGAACTGTTCTCAGTAGCTGCAAGACAAAGAGTCAATAACCGCGTTAATTTGTCTTTTGTGGCTGTGCACCACAGAAAAGATAGTTGTATTAAGTTTTTGTAGCTGGGAGCAACATATTTGATAGCCGTATGAACTGTTCTCTGTAACTGCAAGCCAAAGAGTCGATAACAGCGTTGATTCGTATTTTGTGGCTGTGCGCCACAGAATATATAGTCGTCTTAGGTTCTTGTAGCTGTGAGCAACACACTTGGTAGCCGTATAAGCTTTTTTTCTGTAGCTGCAAGCCAATGAGTCAATAACCGCGTTAATTCGTACTTTGTGGTTGTGCACCACAGAAAAGATAGTTGTATTAAGTTTTTGTAGCTGGGAGCAACAGATTTGATAGCCGTATGAACTGTTCTCTGTAACTGCAAGCCAAAGAGTCGATAACAGCGTTAATTCGTATTTTGTGGCTGTGCGCCACAGAATAGATTGTCGTATTAGGTTTTTGTAGCTGGGAGCAACAGCCTTGATAGCCGTATGAACTGTTCTCTGTAACTGCAAGCCAAAGAGTCGATAACCGCGTAAATTCGTATTTCGTGGCTGTGCGCCACAGAATAGATAGTCGTATTACTTTCTTGTAGTTGGGAGCAACAGACTTGATAGCCGTATAAACTTTTTTTCTGTAGCTGCAAGCTAATGAGTCGATAACCGCGTTAATTCGTATTTCGTGGCTGTGCGCCACAGAATATATAGTCGTATTAGGTTGTTGTAGCTGGGAGCAAGAGATTTGATAGCCGTATGAACTGTTCTCTGTAGCTGCAAGGCAAAGAGTCAATAACCGCGTTAATTTGTCTTTTGTGGCTGTGCGCCACAGAATATATAGTCGTATTAGGTTTTTGTAGCTGGGAGCAAGAGATTTGATAGCCGTATGAACTGTTCTCTGTAGCTGCAAGGCAAAGAGTCAATAACCGCGTTAATTTGTCTTTTGTGGCTGTGCGCCACAGAATAGATTGTCGTATTAGGTTTTTGTAGCTGGGAGCAACAGATTTGATAGCCGTATGAACCGTTCTCTGTAGCTGCAAGGCGAAGAGTCAATAACCGCGTTAATTTGTCGTTTGTGGCTGTGCGCCACAGAATATATAGTCGTATTAGGTTTTTGTAGCTGGGAGCAAGAGATTTGATAGCCGTATGAACTGTTCTCTGTAGCTGCAAGGCAAAGAGTCAATAACCGCGTTAATTCGTATTTTGTGGCTGTGCGCCACAGAATAGATTGTCGTATTAGGTTTTTGTAGCTGGGAGCAACAGATTTGATAGCCGTATGAACCGTTCTCTGTAGCTGCAAGGCGAAGAGTCAATAACCGCGTTAATTTGTCGTTTGTGGCTGTGCGCCACAGAATATATAGTCATATTAGGTTTTTGTAGCTGGGAGCAACAGCCTTGATAGCCGTATGAACTGTTCTCAGTAGCTGCAAGGCGAAGAGTCAATAACCGCGTTAATTTGTCGTTTGTGGCTGTGCGCCACAGAATATATAGTCATATTAGGTTTTTGTAGCTGGGAGCAACAGCCTTGATAGCCGTATGAACTGTTCTCTGTAACTGCAAGCCAAAGAGTCGATAACCGCGTAAATTCGTATTTTGTGGCTGTGCGCCACAGAATAGATTGTCGTATTAGGTTTTTGTAGCTGGGAGCAAGAGATTTGATAGCCGTATGATTTTTTTCTGTAGCTGCAAGGCAAAGAGTCAATAACCGCGTTAATTCGTATTTTGTGGTTGTGCACCACAGAATAGATTGTCGTATTAGGTTTTTGTAGCTGGGAGCAAGAGATTTGATAGCCGTATGAACTGTTCTCTGTAACTGCAAGCCAAAGAGTCGATAACCGCGTAAATTCGTATTTTGTGGCTGTGCGCCACAGAATAGATTGTCGTATTAGGTTTTTGTAGCTGGGAGCAAGAGATTTGATAGCCGTATGATTTTTTTTCTGTAGCTGCAAGGCAAAGAGTCAATAACCGCGTTAATTCGTATTTTGTGGCTGTGCGCCACAGAATAGATTGTCGTATTAGGTTTTTGTAGCTGGGAGCAACAGATTTGATAGCCGTATGAACTGTTCTCTGTAACTGCAAGCCAAAGAGTCGATAACCGCGTAAATTCGTATTTCGTGGCTGTGCGCCACAGAATAGATTGTCGTATTAGGTTTTTGTAGCTGGGAGCAACAGCCTTGATAGCCGTATGAACTGTTCTCAGTAGCTGCAAGACAAAGAGTCAATAACCGCGTTAATTTGTCTTTTGTGGCTGTGCACCACAGAAAAGATAGTTGTATTAAGTTTTTGTAGCTGGGAGCAACATATTTAAATAAATTTAAATTTTATAGCCGTATGAACTGTTCTCTGTAACTGCAAGCCAAAGAGTCGATAACAGCGTCGATAACAGATAGCCGTATGAACTGTTCTCAGTAGCTGCAAGACAAAGAGTCAATAACCGCGTTAATTTGTCTTTTGTGGCTGTGCACCACAGAAAAGATAGTTGTATTAAGTTTTTGTAGCTGGGAGCAACATATTTAAATAAATTTAAATTTGATAGCCGTATGAACTGTTCTCTGTAACTGCAAGCCAAAGAGTCGATAACAGCGTTGTTTCGTATTTTGTGGCTGTGCGCCACAGAATATATAGTCGTCTTAGGTTCTTGTAGCTGTGAGCAACACACTTGGTAGCCGTATAAGCTTTTTTCTGTAGCTGCAAGGCAAAGAGTCAATAACCGCGTTGATTCGTATTTTGTGGCTGTGCGCCACAGAATAGATTGTCGTATTAGGTTTTTGTAGCTGGGAGCAACAGATTTGATAGCCGTATGAACCGTTCTCTGTAGCTGCAAGGCGAAGAGTCAATAACCGCGTTAATTTGTCTTTTGTGGTTGTGCACCACAGAATAGATTGTCGTATTAGGTTTTTGTAGCTGGGAGCAACAGACTTGATAGCCGTGTAAACTTTTTTCTGTAGCTGCAAGCCAAAGAGTCGATAACCGCGTTAATTCGTATTTCGTGGCTGTGCGCCACAGAATAGATTGTCGTATTAGGTTTTTTGTAGCTGGGAGCAACAGACTTGATAGCCGTATGAACTGTTTTCTGTAAATACAAGCCAAAGAGTCGATAACCGCGTAAATTGGTATTTCGTGGCTGTGCGCCACAGAATAGATAGTCGTATTACTTTCTTGTAGCTGGGAGCAACAGACTTGATAGCCGTACAAACCTTTTTTTCTGTAGCTGCAAGGCAAAGAGTCAATAACCGCCTTAATTCGTCTTTTGTGGCTGTGCGCCACAGAATATTCAGTCGTATTAGGTTCTTGTAGCTGTGAGCAACACACTTGATAGCCTAATAAACTTTTTTCTGTAGCTGCAAGGCAAATAGTCAATAACCGCGTTAATTTGTCTTTTGTGTCTGTGCGCCACAGAATATAAAGTCGTATTAGGTTTTGTAGCTGGGAGCAACAGACTTGATAGCCGTATGATTTTTTTCTGTAGCTGCAAGGCAAAGAGTCAATAACCGCGTTGATTCGTATTTTGTGGCTGTGCGCCACAGAATAGATTGTCGTATTAGGTTTTTGTAGCTGGGAGCAACGGATTTGATAGCCGTATGAACTGTTCTCAGTAGCTGCAAGACAAAGAGTCAATAACCGCGTTAATTTGTCTTTTGTGGCTGTGCACCACAGAAAAGATAGTTGTATTAAGTTTTTGTAGCTGGGAGCAACATATTTGATAGCCGTATGAACTGTTCTCTGTAACTGCAAGCCAAAGAGTCGATAACAGCGTTGATTCGTATTTTGTGGCTGTGCGCCACAGAATATATAGTCGTCTTAGGTTCTTGTAGCTGTGAGCAACACACTTGGTAGCCGTATAAGCTTTTTTCTGTAGCTGCAAGCCAATGAGTCAATAACCGCGTTAATTCGTACTTTGTGGTTGTGCACCACAGAAAAGATAGTTGTATTAAGTTTTTGTAGCTGGGAGCAACAGATTTGATAGCCGTATGAACTGTTCTCTGTAACTGCAAGCCAAAGAGTCGATAACAGCGTTAATTCGTATTTTGTGGCTGTGCGCCACAGAATAGATTGTCGTCTTAGGTTTTTGTAGCTGGGAGCAACAGCCTTGATAGCCGTATGAACTGTTCTCTGTAACTGCAAGCCAAAGAGTCGATAACCGCGTAAATTCGTATTTCGTGGCTGTGCGCCACAGAATAGATAGTCGTATTACTTTCTTGTAGTTGGGAGCAACAGACTTGATAGCCGTATAAACTTTTTTTCTGTAGCTGCAAGCTAATGAGTCGATAACCGCGTTAATTCGTATTTCGTGGCTGTGCGCCACAGAATATATAGTCGTATTAGGTTTTTGTAGCTGGGAGCAAGAGATTTGATAGCCGTATGAACTGTTCTCTGTAGCTGCAAGGCAAAGAGTCAATAACCGCGTTAATTTGTCTTTTGTGGCTGTGCGCCACAGAATATATAGTCGTATTAGGTTTTTGTAGCTGGGAGCAAGAGATTTGATAGCCGTATGAACTGTTCTCTGTAGCTGCAAGGCAAAGAGTCAATAACCGCGTTAATTTGTCTTTTGTGGCTGTGCGCCACAGAATAGATTGTCGTATTAGGTTTTTGTAGCTGGGAGCAACAGATTTGATAGCCGTATGAACCGTTCTCTGTAGCTGCAAGGCGAAGAGTCAATAACCGCGTTAATTTGTCGTTTGTGGCTGTGCGCCACAGAATATATAGTCGTATTAGGTTTTTGTAGCTGAGAGCAAGAGATTTGATAGCCGTATGAACTGTTCTCTGTAGCTGCAAGGCAAAGAGTCAATAACCGCGTTAATTTGTATTTTGTGGCTGTGCGCCACAGAATAGATTGTCGTATTAGGTTTTTGTAGCTGGGAGCAACAGATTTGATAGCCGTATGAACCGTTCTCTGTAGCTGCAAGGCGAAGAGTCAATAACCGCGTTAATTTGTCGTTTGTGGCTGTGCGCCACAGAATATATAGTCGTATTAGGTTTTTGTAGCTGGGAGCAAGAGATTTGATAGCCGTATGATTTTTTTTTCTGTAGCTGCAAGGCAAAGAGTCAATAACCGCGTTAATTCGTATTTTGTGGCTGTGCGCCACAGAATAGATTGTCGTATTAGGTTTTTGTAGCTGGGAGCAAGAGATTTGATAGCCGTATGATTTTTTTTCTGTAGCTGCAAGGCAAAGAGTCAATAACCGCGTTAATTCGTATTTTGTGGCTGTGCGCCACAGAATAGATTGTCGTATTAGGTTTTTGTAGCTGGGAGCAACAGATTTGATAGCCGTATGGACCGTTCTCTGTAGCTGCAAGGCGAAGAGTCAATAACCGCGTTAATTTGTCGTTTGTGGCTGTGCGCCACAGAATATATAGTCGTATTAGGTTTTTGTAGCTGGGAGCAAGAGATTTGATAGCCGTATGAACTGTTCTCTGTAGCTGCAAGGCAAAGAGTCAATAACCGCGTTAATTTGTCTTTTGTGGCTGTGCGCCACAGAATATATAGTCGTATTAGGTTCTTGTAGCTGTGAGCAACACACTTGGTAGCCGTATAAGCTTTTTTTTTGTAGCTGCAAGCCACATAGTCAATAACCGCGTTAATTCGTACTTTGTGGTTGTGCACCACAGAAAAGATAGTTGTATTAAGTTTTTGTAGCTGGGAGCAACAGATTTGATAGCCATATGAACTGTTCTCTGTAACTGCAAGCCAATGAGTCAATAACCGCGTTAATTCGTACTTTGTGGTTGTGCACCACAGGAAAGATAGTTGTATTAAGTTTTTGTAGCTGGGAGCAACAGATTTGATAGCCGTATGAACTGTTCTCTGTAACTGCAAGCCAAAGAGTCGATAACAGCGTTAATTCGTATTTTGTGGCTGTGCGCCACAGAATAGATTGTCGTCTTAGGTTTTTGTAGCTGGGAGCAACAGCCTTGATAGCCGTATGAACTGTTCTCTGTAACTGCAAGCCAAAGAGTCGATAACCGCGTAAATTCGTATTTCGTGGCTGTGCGCCACAGAATAGATAGTCGTATTACTTTCTTGTAGTTGGGAGCAACAGACTTGATAGCCGTATAAACTTTTTTTCTGTAGCTGCAAGCTAATGAGTCGATAACCGCGTTAATTCGTATTTCGTGGCTGTGCGCCACAGAATATATAGTCGTATTAGGTTTTTGTAGCTGGGAGCAAGAGATTTGATAGCCGTATGAACTGTTCTCTGTAGCTGCAAGGCAAAGAGTCAATAACCGCGTTAATTTGTCTTTTGTGGCTGTGCGCCACAGAATATATAGTCGTATTAGGTTTTTGTAGCTGGGAGCAAGAGATTTGATAGCCGTATGAACTGTTCTCTGTAGCTGCAAGGCAAAGAGTCAATAACCGCGTTAATTTGTCTTTTGTGGCTGTGCGCCACAGAATAGATTGTCGTATTAGGTTTTTGTAGCTGGGAGCAACAGATTTGATAGCCGTATGAACCGTTCTCTGTAGCTGCAAGGCGAAGAGTCAATAACCGCGTTAATTTGTCGTTTGTGGCTGTGCGCCACAGAATATATAGTCGTATTAGGTTTTTGTAGCTGGGAGCAAGAGATTTGATAGCCGTATGAACTGTTCTCTGTAGCTGCAAGGCAAAGAGTCAATAACCGCGTTAATTTGTATTTTGTGGCTGTGCGCCACAGAATAGATTGTCGTATTAGGTTTTTGTAGCTGGGAGCAACAGATTTGATAGCCGTATGAACCGTTCTCTGTAGCTGCAAGGCGAAGAGTCAATAACCGCGTTAATTTGTCGTTTGTGGCTGTGCGCCACAGAATATATAGTCGTATTAGGTTTTTGTAGCTGGGAGCAAGAGATTTGATAGCCGTATGATTTTTTTTCTGTAGCTGCAAGGCAAAGAGTCAATAACCGCGTTAATTCGTATTTTGTGGCTGTGCGCCACAGAATAGATTGTCGTATTAGGTTTTTGTAGCTGGGAGCAAGAGATTTGATAGCCGTATGATTTTTTTTCTGTAGCTGCAAGGCAAAGAGTCAATAACCGCGTTAATTCGTATTTTGTGGCTGTGCGCCACAGAATAGATTGTCGTATTAGGTTTTTGTAGCTGGGAGCAACAGATTTGATAGCCGTATGAACCGTTCTCTGTAGCTGCAAGGCGAAGAGTCAATAACCGCGTTAATTTGTCGTTTGTGGCTGTGCGCCACAGAATATATAGTCGTATTAGGTTTTTGTAGCTGGGAGCAAGAGATTTGATAGCCGTATGAACTGTTCTCTGTAGCTGCAAGGCAAAGAGTCAATAACCGCGTTAATTTGTCTTTTGTGGCTGTGCGCCACAGAATATATAGTCGTCTTAGGTTCTTGTAGCTGTGAGCAACACACTTGGTAGCCGTATAAGCTTTTTTTTTGTAGCTGCAAGCCACATAGTCAATAACCGCGTTAATTCGTACTTTGTGGTTGTGCACCACAGAAAAGATAGTTGTATTAAGTTTTTGTAGCTGGAGCAACAGATTTGATAGCCATATGAACTGTTCTCTGTAACTGCAAGCCACAGAGTCAATAACCGCGTTAATTCGTACTTTGTGGTTGTGCACCACAGGAAAGATAGTTGTATTAAGTTTTTGTAGCTGGGAGCAACAGATTTGATAGCCGTATGAACTGTTCTCTGTAACTGCAAGCCAAAGAGTCGATAACCGCGTAAATTCGTATTTCGTGGCTGTGCGCCACAGAATAGATAGTCGTATTATTTTCTTGTAGCTGGGAGCAACAGACTTGATATCCGTATAAACCTTTTTTTCTGTAGCTGCAAGGCAAAGAGTCAATAACCGCGTTAATTCGTCTTTTGTGGCTGTGCGCCACAGAATATTCAGTCGTATTAGGTTCTTGTAGCTGTGAGCAACACACTTGATAGCCGTATAAACTTTTTTTCTGTAGCTGCAAGGCAAATAGTCAATAACCGCGTTAATTTGTCTTTTGTGTCTGTGCGCCACAGAATATAAAGTCGTATTAGGTTTTTGTAGCTGGGAGCAACAGACTTGATAGCCGTATAAACTTTTTTCTGTAGCTGCAAGGCAAATAGTCAATAACCGCGTTAATTTGTCTTTTGTGTCTGTGCGCCACAGAATATAAAGTCGTATTAGGTTTTTGTAGCTGGGAGCAACAGACTTGATAGCCGTATAAACTTTTTTCTGTAGCTGCAAGGCAAAGAGTCAATAACCGCGTTAATTTGTCTTTTGTGGCTGTGCGCCACAGAATATAAAGTCGTATTAGGTTTTTGTAGCTGGGAGCAACAGACTTGATAGCCGTATGATTTTTTTCTGTAGCTGCAAGGCAAAGAGGCAATAACCGCGTTAATTCGTATTTTGTGGCTGTGCGCCACAGAATAGATTGTTGTATTAGGTTTTTGTAGCTGGGAGCAACAGATTTGATAGCCGTATGAACTGTTCTCTGTAGCTGCAAGGCAAAGAGTCAATAACCGCGTTAATTTGTCTTTTGTGGCTGTGCGCCACAGAATATATAGTCGTCTTAGGTTCTTGTAGATGTGAGCAACACACTTGGTAGCCGTATAAGCTTTTTTTGTAGCTGCAAGCCACAGAGTCAATAACCGCGTTAATTCGTACTTTGTGGTTGTGCACCACAGAAAAGATAGTTGTATTAAGTTTTTGTAGCTGGGAGCAACAGATTTGATAGCCGTATGAACTGTTCTCTGTAACTGCAAGCCAATGAGTCAATAACCGCGTTAATTCGTACTTTGTGGTTGTGCACCACAGAAAAGATAGTTGTAATAAGTTTTTGTAGCTGGGAGCAACAGATTTGATAGCCGTATGAACTGTTCTCTGTAACTGCAAGCCAAAGAGTCGATAACAGCGTTAATTCGTATTTTGTGGCTGTGCGCCACAGAATAGATTGTCGTATTAGGTTTTTGTAGCTGGGAGCAACAGACTTGATAGCCGTAAACTGTTTTCTGTAAATGCAAGCCAAAGAGTCGATAACCGCGTAAATTCGTATTTCGTGGCTGTGCGCCACAGAATAGATAGTCGTATTACTTTCTTGTAGCTGGGAGCAACAGACTTGATATCCGTATAAACCTTTTTTTCTGTAGCTGCAAGGCAAGGAGTCAATAACCGCGTTAATTCGTCTTTTGTGGCTGTGCGCCACAGAATATTCAGTCGTATTAGGTTCTTGTAGCTGTGAGCAACACACTTGATAACCGTACAAGCTTTTTTCTGTAGCTGCAAGCCACAGAGTCAATAACCGCGTTAATTCGTACTTTGTGGTTGTGCACCACAGAATAGATTGTCGTATTAGGTTTTTGTAGCTGGGAGCAACAGACTTGATAGCCGTATAAACTTTTTTTCTGTAGCTGCAAGCTAATGAGTCGATAACCGCGTTAATTCGTATTTCGTGGCTGTGCGCCACAGAATAGATAGTCGTGTTAGGTTTTTGTAGCTGGGAACAACAGACTTGATAGCCGTATAAACGTTTTTCTGTAGCTGCAAGGCAAAGAGTCAATAACCGCGTTAATTTGTCTTTTGTGGCTGTGCGCCACAGAATATAAAGTCGTATTAGGTCTTTGTAGCTGGGAGCAACAGACTTGATAGCCGTATGATTTTTTTTTCTGTAGCTGCAAGGCAAAGAGTCAATAACCGCGTTAATTCGTATTTTGTGGCTGTGCGCCACAGAATAGATTGTCGTATTAGGTTTTTGTAGCTGGGAGCAACAGACTTGATAGCCGCATGAACTGTTCTCTGTAACTGCAAGCCAAAGAGTCGATAACAGCGTTAATTCGTACTTTCTGGTTGTGCACCACAGGAAAGATAGTTGTATTAAGTTTTTGTAGCTGGGAGCAACAGATTTGATAGCCGCATGAACTGTTCTCTGTAACTGCAAGCCAAAGAGTCGATAACAGCGTTAATTCGTATTTTGTGGCTGTGCGCCACAGAATAGATTGTCGTATTAGGTTTTTGTAGCTGGGAGCAACAGACTTGATATCCGTGTAAACCTTTTTTTCTGTAGCTGCAAGGCAAAGAGTCAATAACCGCGTTAATTCGTCTTTTGTGGCTGTGCGCCACAGAATATTCAGTCGTATTAGGTTCTTGTAGCTGTGAGCAACACACTTGATAGCCGTATAAACTTTTTTCTGTAGCTGCAAGGCAAATAGTCAATAACCGCGTTAATTTGTCTTTTGTGTCTGTGCGCCACAGAATATAAAGTCGTATTAGGTTTTTGTAGCTGGGAGCAACAGACTTGATAGCCGTATAAACTTTTTTCTGTAGCTGCAAGGCAAAGAGTCGATAACCGCGTAAATTCGTATTTCGTGGCTGTGCGCCACAGAATAGATAGTCGTATTACTTTCTTGTAGCTGGGAGCAACAGACTTGATATCCGTGTAAACCTTTTTTTCTGTAGCTGCAAGGCAAAGAGTCAATAACCGCGTTAATTCGTCTTTTGTGGCTGTGCGCCACAGAATATTCAGTCGTATTAGGTTCTTGTAGCTGTGAGCAACACACTTGATAGCCGTATAAACTTTTTTCTGTAGCTGCAAGGCAAATAGTCAATAACCGCGTTAATTTGTCTTTTGTGTCTGTGCGCCACAGAATATAAAGTCGTATTAGGTTTTTGTAGCTGGGAGCAACAGACTTGATAGCCGTATAAACTTTTTTCTGTAGCTGCAAGGCAAATAGTCAATAACCGCGTTAATTTGTCTTTTGTGTCTGTGCGCCACAGAATATAAAGTCGTATTAGGTTTTTGTAGCTGGGAGCAACAGACTTGATAGCCGTATAAACTTTTTTCTGTAGCTGCAAGGCAAAGAGTCAATAACCGCGTTAATTTGTCTTTTGTGGCTGTGCGCCACAGAATATAAAGTCGTATTAGGTTTTTGTAGCTGGGAGCAACAGACTTGATAGCCGTATGATTTTTTTTTCTGTAGCTGCAAGGCAAAGAGGCAATAACCGCGTTAATTCGTATTTTGTGGCTGTGCGCCACAGAATAGATTGTTGTATTAGGTTTTCGTAGCTGGGAGCAACAGATTTGATAGCCGTATGAACTGTTCTCTGTAGCTGCAAGGCAAAGAGTCAATAACCGCGTTAATTTGTCTTTTGTGGCTGTGCGCCACAGAATATATAGTCGTCTTAGGTTCTTGTAGATGTGAGCAACACACTTGGTAGCCGTATAAGCTTTTTTTGTAGCTGCAAGCCACAGAGTCAATAACCGCGTTAATTCGTACTTTGTGGTTGTGCACCACAGAAAAGATAGTTGTATTAAGTTTTTGTAGCTGGAGCAACAGATTTGATAGCCGTATGAACTGTTCTCTGTAACTGCAAGCCAATGAATCAATAACCGCGTTAATTCGTACTTTGTGGTTGTGCACCACAGAAAAGATAGTTGTAATAAGTTTTTGTAGCTGGGAGCAACAGATTTGATAGCCGTAAACTGTTTTCTGTAAATGCAAGCCAAAGAGTCGATAACCGCGTAAATTCGTATTTCGTGGCTGTGCGCCACAGAATAGATAGTCGTATTACTTTCTTGTAGCTGGGAGCAACAGACTTGATATCCGTATAAGCTTTTTTTGTAGCTGCAAGCCACAGAGTCAATAACCGCGTTAATTCGTACTTTGTGGTTGTGCACCACAGAAAAGATAGTTGTATTAAGTTTTTGTAGCTGGGAGCAACAGATTTGATAGCCGTATGAACTGTTCTCTGTAACTGCAAGCCAAAGAGTCGATAACAGCGTTAATTCGTATTTTGTGGCTGTGCGCCACAGAATAGATTGTCGTATTAGGTTTTTGTAGCTGGGAGCAACAGACTTGATAGCCGTAAACTGTTTTCTGTAAATGCAAGCCACAGAGTCAATAACCGCGTCAATTCGTACTTTGTGGTTGTGCACCACAGAATAGATTGTCGTATTAGGTTTTTGTAGCTGGGAGCAACAGACTTGATAGCCGTATAAACTTTTTTTCTGTAGCTGCAAGGCAAGGAGTCAATAACCGCGTTAATTCGTCTTTTGTGGCTGTGCGCCACAGAATAGATTGTCGTATTACTTTCTTGTAGCTGGGAGCAACAGACTTGATATCCGTATAAACCTTTTTTTCTGTAGCTGCAAGGCAAGGAGTCAATAACCGCGTTAATTCGTCTTTTGTGGCTGTGCGCCACAGAATATTCAGTCGTATTAGGTTCTTGTAGCTGTGAGCAACACACTTGATAGCCGTACAAGCTTTTTTTCTGTAGCTGCAAGCCACAGAGTCAATAACCGCGTCAATTCGTACTTTGTGGTTGTGCACCACAGAATAGATTGTCGTATTAGGTTTTTGTAGCTGGGAGCAACAGACTTGATAGCCGTATAAACTTTTTTTCTGTAGCTGCAAGCTAATGAGTCGATAACCGCGTTAATTCGTATTTCGTGGCTGTGCGCCACAGAATAGATAGTCGTATTAGGTTTTTGTAGCTGGGAACAACAGACTTGATAGCCGTATAAACGTTTTTCTGTAGCTGCAAGGCAAAGAGTCAATAACCGCGTTAATTTGTCTTTTGTGGCTGTGCGCCACAGAATATAAAGTCGTATTAGGTTTTTGTAGCTGGGAGCAACAGACTTGATAGCCGTATGATTTTTTTTTTCTGTAGCTGCAAGGCAAAGAGTCAATAACCGCGTTAATTCGTATTTTGTGGCTGTGCGCCACAGGATAGATTGTCGTATTAGGTTTTTGTAGCTGGGAGCAACAGACTTGATAGCCGCATGAACTGTTCTCTGTAACTGCAAGCCAAAGAGTCGATAACAGCGTTAATTCGTACTTTCTGGTTGTGCACCACAGGAAAGATAGTTGTATTAAGTTTTTGTAGCTGGGAGCAACAGATTTGATAGCCGCATGAACTGTTCTCTGTAACTGCAAGCCAAAGAGTCGATAACAGCGTTAATTCGTATTTTGTGGCTGTGCGCCACAGAATAGATTGTCGTATTAGGTTTTTGTAGCTGGGAGCAACAGACTTGATAGCCGTATGAACTGTTTTCTGTAAATGCAAGCCAAAGAGTCGATAACCGCGTAAATTCGTATTTCGTGGCTGTGCGCCACAGAATAGATAGTCGTATTACTTTCTTGTAGCTGGGAGCAACAGACTTGATATCCGTGTAAACCTTTTTTCTGTAGCTGCAAGGCAAAGAGTCAATAACTGCGTTAATTCGTCTTTTGTGGCTGTGCGCCACAGAATATTCAGTCGTATTAGGTTCTTGTAGCTGTGAGCAACACACTTGATAGCCGTATAAACTTTTTTCTGTAGCTGCAAGGCAAATAGTCAATAACCGCGTTAATTTGTCTTTTGTGTCTGTGCGCCACAGAATATAAAGTCGTATTAGGTTTTTGTAGCTGGGAGCAACAGACTTGATAGCCGTATAAACTTTTTTCTGTAGCTGCAAGGCAAATAGTCAATAACCGCGTTAATTTGTCTTTTGTGTCTGTGCGCCACAGAATATAAAGTCGTATTAGGTTTTTGTAGCTGGGAGCAACAGACTTGATAGCCGTATAAACTTTTTTCTGTAGCTGCAAGGCAAAGAGTCAATAACCGCGTTAATTTGTCTTTTGTGGCTGTGCGCCACAGAATATAAAGTCGTATTAGGTTTTTGTAGCTGGGAGCAACAGACTTGATAGCCGTATAAACTTTTTTCTGTAGCTGCAAGGCAAATAGTCAATAACCGCGTTAATTTGTCTTTTGTGTCTGTGCGCCACAGAATATAAAGTTTTAGGTTTTTGTAGCTGGAGCAACAGACTTGATAGCCGTATAAACTTTTTTCTGTAGCTGCAAGGCAAAGAGTCAATAACCGCGTTATTTGTCTTTTTGTGGCTGTGCGCCACAGAAATAAAGTCGTATTAGGTTTTTGTAGCTGGGAGCAACAGACTTGATAGCCGTATGATTTTTTTTTCTGTAGCTGCAAGGCAAAGAGGCAATAACCGCGTTAATTCGTATTTTGTGCTGTGCGCCACAGAATAGATTGTTGTATTAGGTTTTTGTAGCTGGGAGCAACAGATTTGATAGCCGTATGAACTGTTCTCTGTAGCTGCAAGGCAAAGAGTCAATACGCGTTAATTTGTCTTTTGTGGCTGTGCGCCACAGAATATATAGTCGTCTTAGGTTCTTGTAGATGTGAGCAACACCCTTGGTAGCCGTATAAGCTTTTTTTGTAGCTGCAAGCCACAGAGTCAATAACGCGTTAATTCGTACTTTGTGGTTGTGCACCACAGAAAAGATAGTTGTATTAAGTTTTTGTAGCTGGAGCAACAGATTTGATAGCCGTATGAACTGTTCTCTGTAACTGCAAGCCAAAGAGTCGATAACAGCGTTAATTCGTATTTTGTGGCTGTGCGCCACAGAATAGATTGTCGTATAGGTTTTTTGTAGCTGGGAGCAACAGACTTGATAGCCGTAAACTGTTTTCTGTAAATGCAAGCCACAGAGTCAATAACCGCGTCAATTCGTACTTTGTGGTTGTGCACCACAGAATAGATTGTCGTATTAGGTTTTTGTAGCTGGGAGCAACAGACTTGATAGCCGTATAAACTTTTTTTCTGTAGCTGCAAGGCAAGGAGTCAATAACCGCGTTAATTCGTCTTTTGTGGCTGTGCGCCACAGAATAGATTGTCGTATTACTTTCTTGTAGCTGGGAGCAACAGACTTGATATCCGTATAAACCTTTTTTTCTGTAGCTGCAAGGCAAGGAGTCAATAACCGCGTTAATTCGTCTTTTGTGGCTGTGCGCCACAGAATATTCAGTCGTATTAGGTTCTTGTAGCTGTGAGCAACACACTTGATAGCCGTACAAGCTTTTTTTCTGTAGCTGCAAGCCACAGAGTCAATAACCGCGTTAATTTGTCTTTTGTGGCTGTGCGCCACAGAATATAAAGTCGTATTAGGTTTTTGTAGCTGGGAGCAACAGACTTGATAGCCGTATGATTTTTTTTTTCTGTAGCTGCAGGCAAAGAGTCAATAACCGCGTTAATTCGTATTTTGTGCTGTGCGCCACAGGATAGATTGTCGTATTAGGTTTTTGTAGCTGGGAGCAACAGACTTGATAGCCGCATGAACTGTTCTCTGTAACTGCAAGCCAAAGAGTCGATAACAGCGTTAATCGTACTTTCTGGTTGTGCACCACAGGAAAGATAGTTGTATTAAGTTTTTGTAGCCTCGGGAGCAACAGATTTGATAGCCGCATGAACTGTTCTCTGTAACTGCAAGCCAAGAGTCGATAACAGCGTTAATTCGTATTTTGTGGCTGTGCGCCACAGATTAGATTGTCGTATTAGGTTTTTGTAGCTGGGAGCAACAGACTTGATAGCCGTATGAACTGTTTTCTGTAAATGCAAGCCAAAGAGTCGATAACCGCGTAAATTCGTATTTCGTGGCTGTGCGCACAGAATAGATAGTCGTATTACTTTCTTGTAGCTGGGAGCAACAGACTTGATATCCGTTAAACCTTTTTTTCTGTAGCTGCAAGGCAAAGAGTCAATAACTGCGTTAATTCGTCTTTTTGTGGCTGTGCGCCACAGAATATTCAGTCGTATTAGGTTCTTGTAGCTGTGAGCAACACACTTGATAGCCGTATAAACTTTTTTCTGTAGCTGCAAGGCAAATAGTCAATAACCGCGTTAATTTGTCTTTTGTGTCTGTGCGCCACAGAATATAACGTCGTATTAGGTTTTTGTTAGCTGGGAGCAACAGACTTGATAGCCGTATAAACTTTTTTCTGTAGCTGCAGGCAAATAGTCAATAACCGCGTTAATTTGTCTTTTGTGTCTGTGCGCCACAGAATATAAAGTCGTATTAGGTTTTTGTAGCTGGGAGCAACAGACTTGATAGCCGTATAAACTTTTTTCTGTAGCTGCAAGGCAAAGAGTCAATAACCGCGTTAATTTGTCTTTTGTGGCTGTGCGCCACAGAATATAAAGTCGTATTAGGTTTTTGTAGCTGGGAGCAACAGACTTGATAGCCGTATAAACTTTTTTCTGTAGCTGCAAGGCAAATAGTCAATAACCGCGTTAATTTGTCTTTGTGTCTGTGCGCCACAGAATATAAAGTCGTATTAGGTTTTGTAGCTGGGAGCAACAGACTTGATAGCCGTATAAACTTTTTTTCTGTAGCTGCAAGGCAAAGAGTCAATAACCGCGTTAATTTGTCTTTTGTGGCTGTGCGCCACAGAATATAAAAGTCGTATTAGGTTTTTGTAGCTGGGAGCAACAGACTTGATAGCCGTATGATTTTTTTTTCTGTAGCTGCAAGGCAAAGAGGCAATAACCGCGTTAATTCGTATTTTGTGGCTGTGCGCCACAGAATAGATTGTTGTATTAGGTTTTTGTAGCTGGGAGCAACAGATTTGATAGCCGTATGAACTGTTCTCTGTAGCTGCAAGGCAAGAGTCAAAAACCGCGTTAATTTGTCTTTGTGGCTGTGCGCCACAGAATATATAGTCGTCTTAGGTTCTTGTAGATGTGAGCAACACCCTTGGTAGCCGTATAAGCTTTTTTTGTAGCTGCAAGCCACAGAGTCAATAACCGCGTTAATTCGTACTTTGTGGTTGTGCACCACAGAAAAGATAGTTGTATTAAGTTTTTGTAGCTGGGAGCAACAGATTTGATAGCCGTATGAACTGTCTCTGTAACTGCAAGCCAAAGAGTCGATAACAGCGTTAATTCGTATTTTGTGGCTGTGCGCCACAGAATAGATTGTCGTATTAGGTTTTTGTAGCTGGGAGCAACAGACTTGATAGCCGTAAACTGTTTTCTGTAAATGCAAGCCACAGAGTCAATAACCGCGTCAATTCGTACTTTGTGGTTGTGCACCACAGAATAGATTGTCGTATTAGGTTTTTGTAGCTGGGAGCAACAGACTTGATAGCCGTATAAACTTTTTTTCTGTAGCTGCAAGGCAAGGAGTCAATACCGCGTTAATTCGTCTTTTGTGGCTGTGCGCCACAGAATAGATTGTCGTATTACTTTCTTGTAGCTGGGAGCAACAGACTTGATATCCGTATAAAACCTTTTATCTGTAGCTGCAAGGGCAAGGAGTCAATAACCGCGTTAATTCGTCTTTTGTGGCTGTGCGCCACAGAATATTCAGTCGTATTAGGTTCTTGTAGCTGTGAGCAACACACTTGATAGCCGTACAAGCTTTTTTTCTGTAGCTGCAAGCCACAGAGTCAATAACCGCGTCAATTCGTACTTTGTGGTTGTGCACCACAGAATAGATTGTCGTTTTAGGTTTAGTAGCTGGGAGCAACAGACTTGATAGCCGTATAAACTTTTTTTCTGTAGCTGCAAGCTAATGAGTCGATAACCGCGTTAATTCGTTTTCGTGGCTGTGCGCCACAGAATAGATAGTCGTATTATGTTTTGTAGCTGGGAACAACAGACTTGATAGCCGTATAAACGTTTTTCTGTAGCTGCAAGGCAAAGAGTCAATAACCGCGTTAATTTGTCTTTTGTGGCTGTGCGCCACAGAATATAAAGTCGTATTAGGTTTTTGTAGCTGGGAGCAACAGACCTTGATAGCCGTATGATTTTTTTTTCTGTAGCTGCAAGGCAAAGAGTCAATAACCGCGTTAATTCGTATTTTGTGGCTGTGCGCCACAGGATAGATAGGTCGTATTAGGTTTTTGTAGCTGGGAGCAACAGACTTGATAGCCGCATGAACTGTTCTCTGTAACTGCAAGCCAAAGAGTCGATAACAGCGTTAATTCGTACTTCTGGTTGTGCACCACAGGAAAGATAGTTGTATTAAGTTTTTGTAGCTGGGAGCAACAGATTTGATAGCCGCATGAACTGTTCTCTGTAACTGCAGCCAAAGAGTCGATAACAGCGTTAATTCGTATTTTGTGGCTGTGCGCCACAGAATAGATTGTCGTATTAGGTTTTTGTAGCTGGGAGCAACAGACTTGATAGCCGTATGAACTGTTTTCTGTAAATGCAAGCCAAAGAGTCGATAACCGCGTAAATTCGTATTTCGTGGCTGTGCGCCACAGAATAGATAGTCGTATTACTTTCTTGTAGCTGGGAGCAACAGACTTGATATCCGTGTAAACCTTTTTTTCTGTAGCTGCAAGGCAAAGAGTCAATAACTGCGTTAATCGTCTTTTGTGGCTGTGCGCCACAGAATATTCAGTCGTATTAGGTTCTTGTAGCTGTGAGCAACACACTTGATAGCCGTATAAACTTTTTTCTGTAGCTGCAAGCAAATAGTCAATACCGCGTTAATTTGTCTTTTGTGTCTGTGCGCCACAGAATATAAAGTCGTATTAGGTTTTTGTAGCTGGAGCAACAGACTTGATAGCCGTATAAACTTTTTTCTGTAGCTGCAAGGCAAATAGTCAATAACCGCGTTAATTTGTCTTTTGTGTCTGTGCGCCACAGAATATAAAGTCGTATTAGGTTTTTGTAGCTGGGAGCAACAGACTTGATAGCCGTATAAACTTTTTTCTGTAGCTGCAGGCAAAGAGTCAATAACCGCGTTAATTTGTCTTTGTGGCTGTGCGCCACAGAATATAAAGTCGTATTAGGTTTTTGTAGCTGGGAGCAACAGACTTGATAGCCGTATGATTTTTTTTCTGTAGCTGCAAGGCAAAGAGGCAATAACCGCGTTAATTCGTATTTTGTGGCTGTGCGCCACAGAATAGATTGTTGTATTAGGTTTTTGTAGCTGGGAGCAACAGATTTGATAGCCGTATGAACTGTTCTCTGTAGCTGCAAGGCAAAGAGTCAATAACCGCGTTAATTTGTCTTTTGTGGCTGTGCGCCACAGAATATATAGTCGTCTTAGGTTCTTGTAGATGTGAGCAACACACTTGGTAGCCGTATAAGCTTTTTTTGTAGCTGCAAGCCACAGAGTCAATAACCGCGTTAATTCGTACTTTGTGGTTGTGCACCACAGAAAAGATAGTTGTATTAAGTTTTTGTAGCTGGGAGCAACAGATTTGATAGCCGTATGAACTGTTTCTCTGTAACTGCAAGCCAATGAATCAATAACCGCGTTAATTCGTACTTTGTGGTTGTGCACCACAGAAAATATAGTTGTAATAAGTTTTTGTAGCTGGGAGCAACAGATTCGATAGCCGTATGAACTGTTCTCTGTAACTGCAAGCCAAAGAGTCGATAACAGCGTTAATTCGTATTTTGTGGCTGTGCGCCACAGAATAGATTGTCGTATTAGGTTTTTGTAGCTGGGAGCAACAGACTTGATAGCCGTAAACTGTTTTCTGTAAATGCAAGCCAAAGAGTCGATAACCGCGTAAATTCGTATTTCGTGGCTGTGCGCCACAGAATAGATAGTCGTATTACTTTCTTGTAGCTGGGAGCAACAGACTTGATATCCGTATAAAACCTTTTTTTCTGTAGCTGCAAGGCAAGGAGTCAATAACCGCGTTAATTCGTCTTTTGTGGCTGTGCGCCACAGAATATTCAGTCGTATTAGGTTCTTGTAGCTGTGAGCAACACACTTGATAGCCGTACAAGCTTTTTCTGTAGCTGCAAGCCACAGAGTCAATAACCGCGTCAATTCGTACTTTGTGGTTGTGCACCACAGAATAGATTGTCGTATTAGGTTTTCGTAGCTGGGAGCAACAGACTTGATAGCCGTATAAACTTTTTTTCTGTAGCTGCAAGCTAATGAGTCGATAACCGCGTTAATTCGTATTTCGTGGCTGTGCGCCACAGAATAGATAGTCGTATTAGGTATTTGTAGCTGGGAACAACATACTTGATAGCCGTATAAACGTTTTTCTGTAGCTGCAAGGCAAAGAGTCAATAACCGCGTTAATTTGTCTTTTGTGGCTGTGCGCCACAGAATATAAAGTCGTATTAGGTTTTTGTAGCTGGGAGCAACAGACTTGATAGCCGTATGATTTTTTTTTCTGTAGCTGCAAGGCAAAGAGTCAATAACCGCGTTAATTCGTATTTTGTGGCTGTGCGCACAGAATAGATTGTCGTATTAGGTTTTTGTAGCTGGGAGCAAACAGACTTGATAGCCGCATGAACTGTTCTCTGTAACTGCAAGCCAAAGAGTCGATAACAGCGTTAATTCGTACTTTCTGGTTGTGCACCACAGGAAAGATAGTTGTATTAAGTTTTTGTAGCTGGGAGCAACAGATTTGATAGCCGCATGAACTGTTCTCTGTAACTGCAAGCCAAAGAGTCGATAACAGCGTTAATTCGTATTTTGAGGCTGTGCGCCACAGAATAGATTGTCGTATTAGGTTTTTGTAGCTGGGAGCAACAGACTTGATAGCCGTATGAACTGTTTTCTGTAAATGCAAGCCAAAGAGTCGATAACCGCGTAAATTCGTATTTCGTGGCTGTGCGCCACAGAATAGATAGTCGTATTACTTTCTTGTAGCTGGGAGCAACAGACTTGATATCCGTGTAAACCTTTTTTTCTGTAGCTGCAAGGCAAAGAGTCAATAACCGCGGTAATTCGTCTTTTGTGGCTGTGCGCCACAGAATATTCAGTCGTATTAGGTTCTTGTAGCTGTGAGCAACACACTTGATAGCCGTATAAACTTTTTTCTGTAGCTGCAAGGCAAATAGTCAATAACCGCGTTAATTTGTCTTTTGTGTCTGTGCGCCACAGAATATAAAGTCGTATTAGGTTTTTGTAGCTGGGAGCAACAGATTCGATAGCCGTATGAACTGTTCTCTGTAACTGCAAGCCAAAGAGTCGATAACAGCGTTAATTCGTATTTTGTGGCTGTGCGCCACAGAATAGATTGTCGTATTAGGTGTTGTAGCTGGGAGCAACAGACTTGATAGCCGTAACTGTTTTCTGGTAAATGCAAGCCAATGAGTCGATAACCGCGTAAATTCGTATTTCGTGGCTGTGCGCCACAGATAGATAGTCGTATTACTTTCTTGTAGCTGGGAGCAACAGACTTGATATCCGTATAACCTTTTTTTCTGTAGCTGCAAGGCAAGAGTCAATAACCGCGTTAATTCGTCTTTTGTGGCTGTGCGCCACAGAATATTCAGTCGTATTAGGTTCGTGTAGCTGTGAGCAACACACTTGATAGCCGTACAAGCTTTTTTCTGTAGCTGCAAGCCACAGAGTCAATAACCGCGTCAATTCGTACTTTGTGGTTGTGCACCACAGAATAGATTGTCGTATTAGGTTTTCGTAGCTGGGAGCAACAGACTTGATAGCCGTATAAACTTTTTTTTCTGTAGCTGCAAGCTAATGAGTCAATAACCGCGTTAATTCGTATATTTGTGGCTGTGCGCCACAGAATAGATTGTCGTATTAGGTTTTTGTAGCTGGAGCAACAGACTTGATAGCCGCATGAACTGTTCTCTGTAACTGCAAGCCAAAGAGTCGATAACAGCGTTAATTCGTACTTTTCTGGTTGTGCACCACAGGAAAGAAGTTGTATTAAGTTTTTGTAGCTGGGAGCAACAGATTTGATAGCCGCATGAACTGTTCTCTGTAACTGCAAGCCAAAGAGTCGATAACAGCGTTAATTCGTATTTTGTGGCTGTGCGCCACAGAATAGATTGTCGTATTAGGTTTTTTGTAGCTGGGAGCAACAGACTTGGATAGCCGTATGAACTGTTTTCTGTAAATGCAAGCCAAAGAGTCGATAACCGCGTAAATTCGTATTCGTGGCTGTGCGCCACAGAATAGATAGTCGTATTACTTTCTTGTAGCTGGGAGCAACAGACTTGATATCCGTATAAACCTTTTTTCTGTAGCTGCAAGGCAAAGAGTCAATAACCGCGTTAATTTGTCTTTTTGTGGCTGTGCGCCACAGAATATTCAGTCGTATTAGGTTCTTGTAGCTTGTGAGCAACCCACTTGAGCTTCCGTATAACTTTTTTCTGTAGGCTGCAAGGCACAAATAGTCAATAACCGCGTTGAATTGTCTTTTGTGTCTGTGCGCCACAGAATATAAGTCGTATAGGTTTTTGTAGCTGGGAGCAACAGACTTGATAGCCGTATAAACTATTTTCTGTAGCTGCAAGGCAAAGAGTCAATAACCGCGTTAATTTGGCTTTTGTGGCTGTGCGCCACAGAACTATAAAGTCGTATTAGGTTTTTGTAGCTGGGGGCACAGACCTTGATAGCCGTCATGATTTTTTTTCTGTAGCTGCAAGGCAAAGAGGCAATAACCGCGTTTAATTCGTATTTTGTGGCTGTGCGCCACAGAATAGATTGTCGTATTAGGTTTTTTGTAGCTGGGAGCAACAGAATTGATAGCCGTATGAACTGTTCTCTGTAGCTGCAAGGCAAAGAGTCAATAACCGCGTTTAATTTGTCTTTTGTGGCTGTGCGCCACAGAATATATAGTCGTCTTAGGTTCTTGTAGCTGTGAGCAACACACTTGGTAGCCGTATAAGCTTTTTTTTGTAGCTGCAAGCCACAGAGTCAATAACCGCGTTAATTCGTACTTTGTGGTTGTGCACACAGAAAAGATAGTTGTATTAAGTTTTTGTAGCTGGGAGCAACAGATTTGATAGCCGTTATGAACTGTTCTCTGTAACTGCAAGCCAATGAGTCAATAACCGCGTTAATTCGTACTTTGTGGTTGTGCACCACAGAAAAGATAGTTGTATTAAGTTTTTGTAGCTGGGAGCAACAGATTTGATAGCCGTTATGAACTGTTCTCTGTAACTGCAAGCCAATGAATCAATAACCGCGGTTAATTCGTACTTTGTGGTTGTGCACCACAGAAAATATAGTTGTAATAAGTTTTTGTAGCTGGAGCAACAGATTGATAGCCGTATGAACTGTTCTCTGTAACTGCAAGCCAAAGAGTCGATAACAGCGTTAATTCGTATTTTGTGGCTGTGCGCCACAGAATAGATTGTCGTATTAGGTTTTGTAGCTGGGAGCAACAGATTTGATAGCCGTATGAACTGTTCTCTGTAACTGCAAGCCAATGAATCAATAACCGCGTTAATTCGTACTTTGTGGTTGTGCACCACAGAAAATATAGTTGTAATAAGTTTTTGTAGCTGGGAGCAACAGACTTGATAGACGTAAACTGTTTTCTGTAAATGCAAGCCAAAGAGTCGATAACCGCGTAAATTCGTATTTTCGGTGGCTGTGCGCCACAGAATAGATAGTCGTATTACTTTCTTGTAGCTGGGAGGCAACAGACTTGATATCCGTTAAAACCTTTTTTTCTGGTAGCTGCAAGGCAAGGAGTCAATAACCGCGTTAATGCGTCTTTTGTGGCTGTGCGCCACAGAATATTCAGTCGTATTAGGTTCTTGTAGCTGTGAGCACACACTTGATAGCCGTACAAGCTTTTTTCTGTAGCTGCAAGCCACAGAGTCAATAACCGCGTCAATTCGTACTTTGTGGTTGTGCACCACAGAATAGATTGTCGTATTAGGTTTTTGTAGCTGGGAGCAACAGACTTGATAGCCGTATAAACTGTTTTTCTGTAGCTGCAAGCTAATGAGTCGATAACCGCGTAATTCGTATGTCGTGGCTGTGCGCCACAGAATAGATAGTCGTATTAGGGTATTTGTAGCTGGGAACAACATACTTGATAGCCGTATAAACGTTTTTCTGTAGCTGCAAGGCAAAGAGTCAATAACCGCGTTAATTTGTCTTTTGTGGCTGTGCGCCACAGAATATAAAGGCGTATTAGGTTTTTGTAGCTGGGAGCAACAGACTTGATAGCCGTATGATTTTTTTTTTTCTGTAGCTGCAAGGCAAAGAGTCAATAACCGCGTTAATTCGTATTTTGTGGCTGTGCGCCACAGAATAGATTGTCGATTAGGTGTTTGTAAGCTGGGAGCAACAGACTTGATAGCCGCATGAACTGTTCTCTGTAACTGCAGCCAAAGAGTCGATACAGCGTTAATTCGTACTTTCTGGTTGTGCACCACAGGAAAGATAGTTGTATTAAGTTTTTGTAGCTGGGAGCAACAGATTTGATAGCCGCATGAACTGTTCTCTGTAACTGCAAGCCAAAGAGTCGATAACAGCGTTAATTCGTATTTTGTGGCTGTGCGCCACAGAATAGATTGTCGTATTAGGTTTTTGTAGCTGGGAGCAACAGACTTGATAGCCGTATGAACTGTTTTCTGTAAATGCAAGCCAAAGAGTCGATAACCGCGGTAATTCGTATTTCGTGGCTGTGCGCCACAGAATAGATTGTCGTATTACTTTCTTGTAGCTGGGAGCAACAGACTTGATATCCGTATAAACCTTTTTTTCTGTAGCTGCAAGGCAAAGAGTCAATAACCGCGTTAATTTGTCGTTTGTGGCTTGTGCGCCACAGAATATTCAGTCGTATTAGGTTCTTGTAGCTGTGAGCAACCCACTTGATAGCCGTATAAACTTTTTTCGAGTAGCTGCAAGGCAAATAGTCAATAACCGCGTTAATTTGTCTTTTGTGTCTGTGCGCCACAGAATATAAAGTCGTATTAGGTTTTTGTAGCTGGGAGCAACAGACTTGATAGCCGTATA